>PVJH01005596.1:0-110328 GCA_004026705.1 Nesogale talazaci
CACGCACGCACGTGCACACCCTTAAATGTTCCTGCAATTAACAGCATCTGACTGCCTCTGGCTTCCCCATTGCCATGAGGCAGGACTCTGGTATGCTTCCATGTTCCTTTCTTCTTTACCTATTCTGACATCAACCTTTCCCCCATAGCACTCTGCTTCTATGGAAGGTTGTAATTTGTTGCAATGGCCACAGAACTCGAAGACAATCTTCACACTTCGAGGGGATTATTAAGGAAGTAGGTTGCCACAAGTCAGGATCAGCAAATGGATAGTCATGGTCCACAGCAACACTGCCCCTTAGCCAACAGCCAACTTTCTTTCCAGCCCTTACTCTCTTAGACTCATACTCTCTGGGCTTTTGACAAGAGGCCAGCCTGTCTGTCATTCTGACTCACAGTATGATGGCAGTCTTGGGCCAGACAAGGAGAAGTCACCTCATAGTCTCAGTGCTGCTCCTTTGAGCCTCTGTGCCATAGTCTCTGGTACAACAGATCCCAGAGGTCTTGGACTTTCTCTTTCGAATGGCCCTGGGCTCCCTCTTGTGTATCCCAGAAGACTCTGATATCCTGAAGAATGGCTTTGATGGAGATATGGTTTTGTTTTTGTTTTTGGTCTTTTAGCTGACCATACCCCAATGGAAACAAATGACAGAGTCTGAAGTCACACCCTCTAGGAGACAAAGAATGAGGCTTGGTTCACAGCTCTGCTAAGGTCAAGACTTCACTCAAAAGACTGCCATTGAGCCATTTCTGACTCCATGTAGTCTATAGTAGTCACTCTATTGGACAAGGTAAAGTGACCCTGGTGGATTTCCAAAATGGTAACTCTTAAAAGGAGTAGAAAGCCCCGTCTTTCTCCCTCAGAGAGGCTGGTGGTCTCAAACTGCTGATCTTATGGTAAGCAGCCCAAATCCTAACCACTATGCCACCAGGACTCTCACCTTAATCCTGTAACACAGAACACTCCCCAAGATAGGATCATAGCTACAGTCACAGAGTCCAGTCTTATAATACATCACATTATAATACATAAGCAGTTATGACTAGAAGGGCTATATTAATTGACTACATCTCAGTTCCTAGAGATTGTTAGCTTGATTTATAACTTATGAATATTTAGGCTTATGACACGTAGACCACTATTTCTATTATCGATGCAAGCTCTTTAAGAGACAAGCCTGGTGCTAGGTGCTGAAGTGAAGATCACTGTATACTTATGGACTGATTGAGCTCTAACTGAAACCTAGGCAAGAGGAGATGTTTTTAATTCTTCACACTATTTTCTTTTGTCCCAACCTAAAGACACTTGGGTGGGATAAGTCTGGTTCAGATGGGCAGGTGTAGCATCTGGCTGGTTGTGAACAACATGTGAAATCGAATTCACACTAGAGAAAATAGAGCACAGAACATGTGAATAAATTCTCTATGTCAAATTGCTCTGGTTAGGGTTTTGTTGCCAATCTGATAGAATTCTGCCTGCTGTTCTAAGATGTAAATTGCTTATGTGAGCAATACCAATTATTTTGAATTATGGGGTTAACAAACAACATTGTAAGTATTGCGGACTGCCAGAACAAACAAATCTATCTTGGAAGAAGTACATCCAAAATGCTCTTTAGAAGGAAGGATAAGAAGAGGCCTCACATACTTGGCAATGTGGGCAAGGGATACCTGTCCTTGGAACAGGGCATCATGCTTAGTAAAAGTGGAAGGTCAATGAAAAAGAGGAAAACCTTCATCAAGAGGCAGTGAGGCAGTGGCTGTCACTATGGGAGCAAAGGTATTACTTGTGAGGATGGTGCATGTTTGGTTCTGTTGGATAGTTTGGTTCTGTTGTATGTAGGGTAGCTATGAGTCAGGACCAAATGGATGGCACCTAACAATAACCATAATACTTTTTCAGGTCACACTTATGAATTTAGGAAGTTTCTGACCCAAAATCGGGTTTTTCTTTTGCATAGTTCACTCAACAAATTATAATTGGGAACTCTGCATTAGCTAACAAACAGAAGTACATTAAGTGAATCGTGGGTAGGCAATGCTTTATAAGGATCTAGGCAAGGTGTTGCAAAGCAGGGGATGCAATAAGGTTGGAGACACAGGACCACAGATATGGGATATTTTGGAGGATCTGAAGACTTCTTCCTTGAGGGATGATTGTTATCTCAAATGACACAGTAGCATACAACTCTTTATAATCACCTTCATAATTGTGTGGTTCAGCAGGGCAACTACATGTGCTCTGGGGGATAGAAGGCAGCTGGCCTGACTCTGCTCAACAGATGTTCGTTCTGAGGCTCAGGCTGAAGGGGGGTTGCTTCTCAAATCTGGTTCTAATAACAAAGGCAGGAGCTCATAAGACAATACCTATCATGCAGGTTTTAAAAAACATTCTATGGGCCAAAGTACGTGTCATAGCCAAGTCCAACATGAGAAGTACCTCATACATTTTTTCACGAGGAAAAGAAATGGATATTTGTGAAACAAGAACCCAAATGATCACACATTCCTTGAGTAAAAGCAGTGCTTTCCCCCACCACATCTCTCTTCAGAAGATTCCAGGGGCACAACTCTCCCTGGTCCTGTCCTGTGTTGGTCAATTGGATAATAGAGAGGAGCTAACTCACAGAAAAAAGGGCACTGAGGGAGAGCACTCAAAAATGATGAAATCAAATAATCGGGCAGCCTTGTCATTAGTAACTTTGTCATCAGATCATACCTGGGGGTGGTGGTCATGTGCTTATGTTAATTTCATGATTGAGATGTAGGAGTGAAGTCTAGCTTGTTCATCTGGAGATAGCCATTGAGTAGCCAATGAGGCCTCTGTGTGGGCATGGCTTTCTCCTGAGACTTCTGGGAAATTTTGTGATATTTCCCGCATGAAGATGAGAAGCTATCTCCCCAGTTATTGGGAATTAGTCTCAGAGACATTCAACTATGGATAAGACAAGATGGCAGTGTCCGAGGAGCCAGAGGAGAAACCACACGGCCTTGCCCTGATGGAACCAGACCTCTGAAGTTGGAGAGGCCATGTGGAGACCCCTGCCAGCACTGAGTTGCTTCTACCACCACTGGATGCTGTTGACGGACTCCAAGCTCTGGAAATGAGGAGCCATGAGGGCACCCCTGCCAGTGCCGGGACTCTGCACCCACTGGCTTGTGACTTCATGAATTGGAAGGAGACATTATAGACTGGTATCGGACATATGGGCTAATATCGGACTTATGACTTTGAACTGGACTGGGTTGGGATGCGTTCTCAATGTCCCATTCCTTTTGTATATAAACCATTCCCTTACATCCATATGCGAGTCTATGTATTTGTTTCTCTAGTCTACCTGGACTAACCCACTGGGTCAGGGTCTCGGCCATGTCCCACCTTGCTTTGCCTTCCAATGGTATTTTTGGTTTTCTCAGTCTTATTCTGGAATTTCCCAGACGTTTCCTTTACTGACTCAGTGAACCTTCTCCTTGCTTGTCAGAGGTATCTTTGAGCGCTTGCTGCCAAGAAGCTGAAGGGGCAAGTAGACACATCTTTAACATTGGGAGTGGTGGAATTCGAGAAGACCACATGCTAGAGGGAAAATTATTGAATAAAATTGTTTATCGTATCAGGTCTCTCCCGTGAACTAAGTGTTTAAGATCAAATAGCTCAGGCTTCACATCTCAACTCAAGCACTTTCTTATTAGGCCCCACCTTAGATACTGACACCTTTCTCTAAGTTTCTATTTCCTCCTCTGTAAGTAGGAACAATGCCCCACCAGATTTTTGCAAGGAAAAAAAAACTGGTCATATGCTTACATGTCTAAGCCCCACATTTAGTATCTAGTAGACCCTCAATTACTAGTACTTCTTCCTCAGGTATTATTCAAAATGAAGTAAGCTTCCTGAAGGGAGGGTACTTTTGAATAAATTCTAAAGGTGAACAAGAGCCATGTGCGGATGAAGGGAAATGGAGAGACATTTCATAACAAAAGTTATGTGCCAAAGCCAAAGAAATACAAATAAGATTGTGTGGTTATTTTAGATGGAGTCTGTTTACATGAGCAGTAAAAGGAGGTTGTAAAGCAGGAGAGGTCTGCTGCCTGATAGAGACCTTTGGACAGTAGACTAAATTTACATTTATTGATCCGCTCAGAGTGAGATTTTGCAGATTTTTAGGTGTGGAGAAAACCTATCTGTATAAGTTATAAGCATAAGTTATACATATTGAAAAGTAATATATTTTAGGGGCTATATGTGGGGTGCTTCATGGTGGAAATCGAAAGCTTCATTAGAAAGTGATTACAGTAAGTCCAATACAGGTAGTCTTCAGCCTACAAAGTATTTGAGTCTTGAGGAATAGCACTTAATAACCACCTATTTGTTTGTTTGGCTTTGTAAGTGATTTTTATGTATATATTGAAATAAATCCCTAGTGTATAGATGATGTTCCTAACTCCCAAAGAAAAATAAAAATTGGATTTATAGGGATACTGATAATAAAAGGAAATAATAATGAAAACTAAAAAAAAAATAGATGTCTCTCTCTCAGAATACACTGATGACAGAACACTGGAGTTATCAGAACAGAAACTCAACTAAATTCAGAAGTTCCTGGTATATTATTGTAGTTTTATGTCCCTAAGTCAATTTCAAATTAAAGTAACCCTAGAGAACATGGCTGCCCCAAGGGCTTTCTTAGGCTGTCTTTACAGGACCAAATTGCCAGGGCTGAGCCCTGGTGGTGTAGTGGTTGTGTGCGGGACTGCGGCCCACAGGGTTGGTGTTTCAAATCCAGCAGTATCTCTCCAGGAGTAAGGCTGAGCCTCCTACTCCCACCAGGGCAGTGATGTCCACAAAACACATACACACACACAGACACACACACACACACACACACACAAAACAGGACCAAATTGCCTTAGCATTTCTCCTTGGAAACCAGTGTGGGTTTGAACTACCCTACTCTTGGTTAGCTGCTGAGAGCTTAACCATAGCACCTTTAACCCCAAATTCACTGCCATCTACTCAATTCTGTCTCAGTAACTATTTAGGATTCTGAAGCTGTAGATTTTTATAGGAGTAGGCAATCTCGCCTTTCTCCCTGAAATAGCATAGTGGTTTTTGAACTACTGTCCTTGTATTTAGTCGCCTAGTACTTTGCCCATGGGACCGCTAGGGGTCTTGTAATCCAATATAAGGAAATGAAAAGTCAGGACTGGGGTATGGCTGTTGAAATAGAGAGAGGCAAAGCCAGGTGAGAAATTCAGTGGGCCCAGTGCCTCTTTAGAAGTAAGAATATGGAGAAGGGCGGTGTCACTATTTAATCTGGAATGAGACTAAATTTCTAAAAGTAAGGAGAATAGATTATTAAAATTTTTAAAATTATGCATTAAGTGAAGTTTTATGTGTTAGTCCAGGTAGACTAGAGGAATAAATTTCATAGACATGCATATAGATATAAGAAAAAGAATTATATACAAGAGGAACAGGACATTGAGCCCAGTCCAGTTCAAAGTCATAAGTCTGATATTAACCTATATACCCCAAATCAGTCTATAAAGTTTCCTTCTGACTCATAAAGTCACAGGTCAGTGGGTGCTGGCAGGGGTCTCCACATGACTCCTCCCATCCAAGGCTCAGGGACCATCAAAAGCAGAAGCAACTCATCGCTGGCAGAGGTCTCCATGTGGCTGCCCCAGCTTCAGTGGTCTGGCTCCATCAGGGCAAAGCCGTGTGGTCTCTCCGCCAACTTGTTGGATGCTGCCATCTTGTTTTGTCTGTGGTTCATCGTCTCTGAGACTAACTCCCAACAATCAGAGAGATAGCTTCTCATCTTCATGAGGGAAATATCACGAGATTTCCCAGACGTATCAGGAGAAAGCCATGCCCACACAGAGGCCTATTGGCTACTCAATGGCTATCTCCAGATTAACAGGCTAGACTCCACCACTACATTTCAATCATTAAATTAACATAAGCACAAGACTGCCACTGTTTACATGCAGATAATCAGGTTTAAATTCAACAAATTAAACATATTTCCTTCAACTCATCCATTGCAATTCCCTCAATGTGCCATCACTTATCCCACCTCCATCCTATGTCTATCACCAGTATTTATCATCTCTCTGAACACCGTCCTTGGTTGATGCCCTTTTAGATTTTAAATGGTTGATTATTCTAATATGGAGTGGGGCTGTGGGAAGTGGTGACAGGGAAACCCTTTTGTTCCAGACCTAAAGGATGACTAAGAGCCATAATCTTGGGGGACACCAAGGTCAGTGGGCATGACATAGTTCAAAAGACAAATGTCTGCATCTTACTTTGCTAAAGCAAATGGAACAAGGGATGAAGTCAAGAACTGAATAGAAAATTTCAAAGGGCAACTTATGAAGACAAATATCATAATGAAATGTGCAAGGACCTAGAGTTAGAAAACCAAGAAGAAAGAACACACTAGGCATGTCTGAAAGGGCAAGAATGCAAGAAAAAATCAAGCCTTGAATTTTAAGAATCTATGAGAAAATATTGAAGAACACAAGAAGCATCAAGAGAAGATGGAAAGAATACACAGAGTCATTGTACCAGAAAGAGCTAGTCAACAATCCACCATTTCAGGAGGTAGAATATAAGCAAGAATCAGTGGTACTGAGGGAAGAAGTTCAAGCTGCACTGAAAGCATTAGCCAAAAACAGGGTTCCTGGCATTAATGGAATACCCATTGAAATGTTTCAGAAAGTTGATGAAACACTGAAAACACTTACTCATCTATGCCAGGAAATTTGGAAGACACCTATCTTGTCAACTGATGAAGAGAGATCCATATTTGTGCCTGTTTCAAAGAAAGATGACTCAACAGAATGTTCAAACTATGGGGTGATATTACTGATACCATAACACAAGGAAAATTTTAGTTGACATGATCCCACAATGGCTTCAGAATCATATTGACAGGGAATTACCAGAACTTAAGGCTGGATTCAGAGGAAGACATGGGACAAGGGATATCATTGTGAGATATCTGATATCAGATGGATCTTGGCTCAAAGTAGAGAATACCAGAAAGATATTTACTTGCAATTCATTGAGGCATTTGACTATGTGGGCCATAATACACTGTGGATGACCTTGAGAAGAATGGGGATTCTGGAACACTTCGTTGTGCTCATTTGAATTGTCCAAACAGAATAAGGGCATACTGCATGGTTTAAAATCAGGAAAGGTGTGGGTTCATGTGTTCATCTGGGTAGATGAGAGAAGCAAATCCAGAGACATTCATATGTATATAAGAAAGAACTTTATATACAAGAATATTGAGAAAACATCCCAATCCAATCCAGATCAAGTCTATAAGTCCGATATTAGCCCTTATATCTGATACAGATCTATAAAGTCTTTTTCAGATTCAATACAATACAACCAAATGCAAGCAGACCACAAGTCAGTGAGTGGAAGATCTTGTGGATCCAGTGGTGCAAACATCTCAGTGCTGGCAGGGGTTTCCACAGGAGTCCTCAGCTCCAGAGCTCTAACATAGCTCCCTGTGCCTTGTCAATGAAATGTTTGGCAGGGCGTGAGCCTATGTCCCTCCTCAAGCGAACTATTTATCTCCTTAGCACCTCCAAATGAGGACATCAAGCTGTGACTTGACTGACAGGCTAAACTCCACCTCTTCACTCTTAATCCTTTCAAATTGACAACAAATTATGTAACTACCACAGTCAGTGTTGTATCCTTTCACCATACTTGTTCAATCTATATGATGAGACAATTATCAGAGAAGCTGGGTTATATGAAGAAGACTATGACATCAGAATTGGAGGAAGGCTTATTAACAACCTGTGATATGACACAACCTCGCATGATGAAAGTGCAGAGGAATTGAAGCACTTGCTGATGAAGATCCAAGAATTTAGCCTTTAGTATGGATTACAACTCAATGTGAGGAAGTCTTACATCGTCTCAACAGCACCAATTGACAGGTAACATAATGGAAAATGGAGAAAAAGTTGAAGTTGTCAAGGATTTTGGCTTTTTTATATCTACAATGAATGCTCAGGGGAGCAGCAGACAAGAGAACAAATGATGAACTGCAGTAGGAAAATCTGCTGCACAAGACCTTGTTATAATGTTAAAGAGCAAGGATGTTTTTATTTTAGAACCAAGGTGTGCCTGACCTAAGTCATGGTGTTTTCCATTGCATCATATGGAGCATTGAAATAAGGAAGACCATAAAAGAATAGATGCACTTGAATTGTGGTGCTAGAGAAGAATGCTGAAAGTACCATGTATGGCTAAAAGGACAAACTGTATTGGAAGGAGTAAGGCCAGAGTGCTCCTTAGAGGCAAACATGACAACACATTGTCTTATACACTTAGGAAAGTGTCAGGAGCTATAAGTCTCTGGGGAAGACATTGTGGTTGGTAAAGTGGAGGGGCAGTGAAAAAGAGGAAGCCCTTCATTGAGACAGATTGAGAGCATGGCTGCACCCATGGTGTGAGGTATTGGAACAATGGTGAGGATAGTGCAGGATTGTGCAGTGTTTGGTACTCTTATGCATAGAGTCACTACCGGTTAACGCTGACTGAATGGCACCTAGCAACATATTGGTGAGTAGTGACTAGGATCTTAAAAGCTCATGAGCAGTCTTGTAGGGTGCAACCATTGGGATCTCCCAATTAGGGAAAAGAATGATGAAAATTGAAAGATACATGGAAACAATTAGTTCAATGGATTGATGGACCACACGGACATCAGTCTCCATATACCTGAGACCAGAAGAACTAGATTGTGCCCAGTTACCACTACCAGCTACTCTGAAAAGGGTCTCATTGAAAGGTCCTGAAGAGAGTGAGAGAAAGATATAGAACTGAACTCAAGTGTGAAAGACACTAGGGTGACTTGCCTGATAGAGACCAATAGCTAGATTTTACAAAGCAAATTATATTTTAACTTTTTAAAGTTGAGATATAATTCACACACCACAGTTGTCACCATTTAAAAGTTTATGATCCAATGGTTTTCATTATATCCACTAGATTGTGTAGCTGTTATACTGTTTTATTCTAGAACATTTTCATCATTCGATAGAGAAACCTGCCATCCGTGAGCCACTACTTTTTATTCCCTTTTCACTCCAGTTCTTGGCCACCACTAGTGTCCTTTCTATTGCAGTTTCTAGATGATAGCATGTATCAGTACTCGATTCCTTTTTCTAGGTGAATAAGCTTTCATTATATGAAAACATCACATACTGCCTACCTTCTCATCACTTTTTGGCATTCATGAGTAATGCTACTATCAATGGGTGTATTCAAGAAAATCCATCTTCAGTTATGTTCGACATGTACTTAGGAGTGAAATTGAGGGTTCAACTGGTAACATGAAGTTTAGCAGGTTAAGGGACTCCCCAGCAGTTTCCCACAGTGGTTGTACCATTCTACTTGGACCACATTACCACTGACACTTGTTATTTTCTGTTTTTGTTATTACTGCAATAACCAAATCAGCCAGGGGGAAGTGGTATTTCCTAGGGACTTTGATTTGCCTTTCCCTAATGTCTAATGAAAGGAGCCCGGTGGCATTATGGGATAAGCACTGGACTGCCAAGTGACAGTTCAGATCCACCAGTGATTCTGGGGAGCTAGAGGAGGGAGGCTGTCTGTTCCTGCCAAGACTTCTAGTCTCAGAAATCCTAAAAAGGGTTGCTGTGAGTCTGAATTTACTCCCTGGCACTGGGTTTGGTGCGGGCTTCTTTTGATGGCTCCTCATGTTGATCTTCTTGTCCTGTGCTTGCCGGTCATTTGTAGATCATCTTGGGAGACATGTCTCTTCAGATCCTCTCCCCAGAAGAATGAAATTTTTGCCATGTCTTGTGACTTACCCTTAGATAATCTTCATAAAATGGCATGCTTGATGGTTCCTTAGAGTCTAATTTGCACGGTGTAAATCAGCCTATTCTGAGGTTTGCAAGGTTCCAAAGGAACTGCAGCGACGTCTCTTTTATTCTGTTTGGTCTGCAAGTATAGGGCCAAGAAATTTAAACTGCACTTGGGAGCTGTTTCTCTACTCTCTCCTGCCCTCCCCATTGTTCAGGTTCTGAGAATGTAATTGATATTAACACTTTGGATTTGTTTTTTAACCTTCTTTCATCTGATATCAAGGGCAAATCAAACAGAGCTTTTAACAAAAGTTAGTAAATAGAGTTTCATTTGCATATTCTTCTACAAGGAGCTCAGTACTTCCAAATTAGTGATAGAGAAGTTAACTACACAAGGGTTTTTTTTTTAAGGAGATGTAAAACAAAGAGGTTCAACTCTATTATCTCAAAACTCTCATCCAGTTCTAACATTGTGTCCTTCTAGTTGGATGCTTAGAAGGGAAGCCTGGAAATGTTAATGTAAGCTCCTTCCTCTGATCAAGATACCATTGTTCTTTGATGAAGAAATGTGTGCAAAATAAATCTTAACTGGCCCCTTGGAGTTTGAAAAACCTGAAAAGATAGGAAATAGATGACAGAAAGAAAGGCTCAGAAATAATTGTATGCCCTTAAGAAAGTGGCTGTACTAACTATTTGGTGGGTGAACTATACTTACAGATAAAAGTCATGGTTAAAAAATGCAAAGCAGATGGTCAATTGTTGCTTGGAAACCAGTGGGATCTGGACTGGGAATTTTTTGAGAAGTCCAAAATGTTAACAGAAATCTTAACATTAGAATGAAAAGAGAAGTATGTGGAAAATAGTATCCATTTACAATCTGCTTCCATCTAGTTATTAGAATGGGATAGAATAAATCTGAAAATAGAATCATGAGGAAATAGAAATTAGTCTAGTGTTATGAGTTGGAGGTAAAATGGGTTGCAGACTCATGGAAAAGTTTGTAAAAGTTAGGTTTGCCCTGTTCTTCAAATACGTCAATCCTGACTTTCTTGTGGAACTCTGGCAGGTTTTGTGTTTAAATAGCATACTTGAACAGATGCCACAGAGACCTAAAATATTTACTTCTTGACCCTTAACAGAAGACATTTGATCATTCTTGTGATCCAGTACGCAACTTAACATCTTATGAGAAAGTATGTTACCTTGCATTTAAAAAACCATGAGAATACGGGCTGAGCCCCAGTGGCATAGTGGTGGTGTGCGGGACTGCTGCGCACAGAGTTGGCGGTTCAAATCCAGCAGCAGCAGTTTACAACAATGATATGCAATGAGCGCATGAACAAACAGATCTGGGCGTTTGCTATAAAGCTCAGAAATACAAGTAAAGTATAACTAGGGAATGTGGGGGTCTGGGAGGGAGGATATATGTTGCGCTGTCGCCTGCAAGGTCAGATGAAGTTTGACACCACCAGCCACTGCACAAGGGAAAGAGGAGGCTTTCTCCTTGTGCTATAATCTCAGACCCCCCCCCCCCACCCCCGGTCAGTTCTACCCTGCAGAACCTGCAATATGCAGACAATGCAACGTACCTGGATGAAAGCCAAGGGGACTCAACACACTTATTGATGAAGAGACAAGATTACATTCTTTAGCATGGGTCACAGCTAGTTGGTTTTTTTTATATATGTGTATTCACTTATGTGTGTCTACTCTGGACAAAATAAACAGAAAAACAAGTTTGGACTTATGTCATAGGTGAAGATGATTGCCAAATATAAAAGTTTGGATTATGCCAAATACAGAGATTATGCTAAATAAAAATTCAGATAGATTAAAAACATGAAGGTAAAACAGTAGTAATAGACTAATGCTAAAATATAAGCGAGCATCTTCATGATCTCTAGTAGAGAAGTTTTTCTTAAACAAGACTACAAAAGTGCAAGCTAAAAAGTAAAATACTGAGGAGTTTGACTGCAATGAATAGATTGTTTCCCTCAAAAAAAGGCACTGCTTGAAAAATGAGCAGATAGCGAATGGAACAACGGCCAGAGAGAAGTTATTTGTAACCTCAAAACAGGGAAAAATATCTAGAGTTCACAACTAAGCTTTATAAAGTAAAGAAAAAAGGAAAACAAGAAGAAGTAAAAAGAGGTAAAAAGGAAGGGGAAACAATTGGGAAAATAGACAAAGGATAAAATTAACAGGCAATTCATAGAAGCAGATGCCCACAAGAAATAGTTAATATATGACAAAAATGCTCAAATCACTATAATATATAATCAAAGAATTAAAAATAACAAATAAACCCTATTTCATATGAATTAGAATGGCAAAAATTAAAATGAGGAATAATAAAAAATACAGGTGAAGGTGTGAGGAGAGGGTGTATTGGTGACAGGACAATAAACTATTATGGTCACTCTGGAAAGCAATTTAGGATTATCTGGTGAAACAAAATAGATGTAAATCCCACAATCTAGAAATTCTATTTCTGCATCTTTGACCTAAAGACTTGGATCATTTGCTGTGCCGAAAGACTGGGGGTGAGCTTCTCATCTCCATCCAGTCTCACTCACTAGGAGACTGTATAAATCAAATATGGATACATAATCTCAAATTCTGTGTTGAATGTACAAGAAATTAACTTGTTGTATATACAGCAATGTGTGTTGATAACCAAAAGCAGAGTCAAGAAGATGAATGAGGAAGCAGATTTTTAAAATCACAAACAATTTTTATCATTAAATATATATATATATCTATTCAGAAAACATTACATATTTTTAAAGGATAAGTGCATATGTTAGGAGGATGGAAGAAATACACAGAATCATGTGCTAGGAAAAAATTTCTTGACATTCACCCTTTCACGAGGTTGATGTTGATCAAGAACTGATGAGATTGAGAACAGAAGTCCAGACTTCTCTGAAAGCGTTGGCCAAAACAGCTGCAGGAATTGAAGGAATACCCGCTGAAAGGTTAAAGCAAGCCGATGGAGCTCTGTACTACTCACTAGTCATTGCCAAAAAAGGGGGGCGTCAGGGGAGAATTAGCTACTTGGCTAATTGGCAAGAGATCCATAGTTGTGACTATTCCAAAGAAAATCAACTCAGAAGAAGGTGGAAATGACAGGACAATAGATTAGGAAGGTCTAAACAGTTAAAGCAGGACATCCACAGGGAGATCTCAGAAATCCAGCCCCAATTCAGAAGAGGAGGACCCAGGATAAGGGATATCATTGCTCATGCCAAATGGATCTTGGCTGAAAGCAAAGGATGTTTACTTGTGTTTTATTGACTATGCCAAGGAGGTTGAATGTGTGGATCTTAATAAACCAAGGAATAATATTGAGAAAAATGGGAACTCCAGAACACTACACTGCTCATGGAGAGCCTGCACAAAGACCCATAAGTAATCATTTGAACCAAACAAGAGACTACTGTATGGTTTAAAATCGGGGACGAAGTGCGTCAGGGCTGTACCTTTCACCATATTTGTTCAACCTGTATGTTAAGCAAATAATAGTCAACGCTAAGCTATGTGGAGAAGAACAGGTGCGAGGATTGGAGGAAGTCTCATTAACAAGCTGCAGTCTGCAGACAGTACAGCCTAACTGGAGGGAAGCAAGAGGACTCCCAGCACTTAGTGAAGAAGAGAAATGATTACCGTCTTCTTAAGAAAACAAAAATCCTCACACCCAAACCAATACACAATATCACAATAGAGAAAACATTGTCATTGACAAGGATTTAATTTTATGTGAACCCATAATCAATGGTTTTGGAAGTGGCCATCAGGAAATGAGAGAGCATGTTTCATTGGGAAAAAAAATCTGCTGTCCAAGACCTCTTTAAAGTATTAAAGAGCAGACGTGTAATGTTGAGGTCTAAGTGTTAGTCTGGGTTGAGTAGAGAAACAAATTCATCCACACTCATGTGTATAAGAAAGAGCTTTATATCAAAAATCAATTATTCATAAAGAAAACCTCCCAGCCCATTCCAGATCAAGTCTATAAATCCAATATTATCCCATATGTCAATATTAGTCCATAAATTCCTCTTTAGACTCACATGACATGCACTGATGCTGAAGGCAGGAAGATCACAGTCCAATGGGTGGAAAGTCTTATAGATCCAATGGCTGTGGAAGCATCTCAGTGCTGGCATTGAGTCTCCATGTGGCTCCTCCAGTTCCAGGGCTCTGAGTCTATTAGCTTGGTTCCATGTGGCTTGTGATCAGAATGTCTCACAGGGAGACCATATATGTCCTGTCTCCAGTGAACTATTGTTCTCCATAGCACTTACAAAAGAGGTCAACAAGCTGTGACCTGATTGACAGACTAAACTTCACCCCATTCACTCTTAATAGTCTCAGATCAACACCAGATGATGTAACTACTACACACCTTTCCCAAGTCATAGTTTCTCCAATGGCCTCATAAGCACGTGAAAACTGAACAGCACATAAGCAAGACCAGAGAAGACTTGGTACATTTGAAAGATGGTGTTGGCGAAGAATATTGAGAATGCTATGACTACCTAAAGAACAAAGAATTTCATTTCATGGAAGTGTAGTCAGAATGCTCCTTAGAATATAGGTTAAGGAGACTCTGTCTTGTATAAGTTGGGCACGCTATCATGAGAGACTGATCTGTCTTTGGAGAAGTACATCATGCTTGGTAAAGAAGAAGGCCAATGAAAAGGAAAAAGACCTTCAATGAAATGGACTGACACAGAGGCTCCAATAATGGTTCAAATATAACCATTATCATGAGGATGGCACAGGACAGGGCAATGTTTCCTTCTGTTGTACAGAAACTAGAGACCAACTCTATGGTACTTCCCGATGACAGCAACAAGACCAGTAAGTAAATAGAGACTAGGTTTGTAGAGGGAGCAGGAAATGAAAATGAGGAGGGGCAAAAATGCAGAACTTGGGGGAAGGGAATAAAAGAAGAAACTTTGAGAAAACCCTTTCACCATCCCGTAAGCGGAGTATTCTGTAGACTAACAGCTTGAATAAACTTAACTTACATATTTGCTATTTAAGATTCATCATCCTTATGTATTTACAAAAGTTCTCTGTTTCCTTTTTGGGTTATTTTTTCAGCTCGCAGAGCTGTGTCTGTGGTCTATGGGCAGGTGGAGAGGGTTTTGCTCTGCTGTTGCTCAGAATGTAATATCCAACCAGGCTACCTGTGTAACTATCAGCGACATTAGTCTTCTGCTGAGACAGAATTCTGCAGAATGTGTACTCACATTTAAGTGGAATAGCATCATCCCCAAGACTTCTGGGGACTAGATGTCGAAGCTATTTATTCCCTTAGAAACCCACTCAGACTTGTGTCCTACTGATTGAATTTTTTTTTTTTGCTCCTTATGGTCTTAGCATGATGTCGCGCACACATTTGATACTAAAGAAAATTTTAAAAGAATGAATTAAATGAGTGAGCAAAAATAAGCCAATCATATTAGCCTCCTTAACTCAAATGAGATGCTAAAATGAATAAAGTACTAAGAAAATGCCACAACTAAGACATAAACACATTGCAAACTCCTAGAAAAGTAGAAAACGTATTCAATTAAAAACCTTAGAAAAACTTTCTTAGTTAAAAAAAAAATCTCTTTCTGATTTAAGGTTTTTCACACATCCCTTTCTGAGGCCCATTAGCATCCATATTTTGTGACTTGTGATGCACTTGAGAGGGCTTACACTCAAGTGGGAAGACTGGAATTATGAGACAGAATGAGGGATATCAGCTAATCCAATAACAAAATGACTAAGGAACGAAGCAAGATTAGAGAGCAAAGATTGCATGGGTTCGGTATGTGCTATTGGGCAAGAAGGAACTGTAGTTCTTAGACTTAGGAGAGTTAGCCTGGGTGCTCACCTTCAGCTAGGCGAAGGTAGTTATTCTTTCTAGTCAAGAAGGTCATGTGGAACAAGCATTTTTTGAGCAAATCTATGAGCTAAGTGCTTTCAACATTTTATCTTCTTTAATCCTGACACCCACCTATGGTTGAGGTAGCTATTCCTTCTTCATTTCAGATAGGATAACTTAAAGCTCAGATGTCTCAAGTATCTCACTAAGGTCAAATCAATGGCAAAAGTAAAATATGAGCTCACATTCTTTGCATTCTAACGCATTGACTGTTTCCATAATATCACAGCTTATGCAGAGAGTAGAGACAGACGAAGGAGAAGACATAAATTTTTAAAAGCCGGAAGAGAATGGTCTGAGTTCAAATGAGCTGGCCTGAGGTTACAGAGCCAGAAAGTATTCAGAAATGCCTATTTCTCAAATAGGACTGAATTTGGCACCACTTACTCTATGTACAAGGAGCTCTGATAGTGCAGGGGTTTGGAAATCACTTCTAACTGAAAGCACTTGTTGGCTAATCAAGAGATCAGTGGTTTGAACCTATCAGCTACTTCCAGGGATAAAGAACTGTTCCTATGTAGGCTCGGCTTAGTAAACATTACGGGACAATTCGACCCTGTCATATAGTGACCCTACTGCTCCCCATGAACTTAATGGCCCATAATAACAACACACTGTTACCTTGAGATGTCTACTTGTGCATAATGTTTAACATGTAGACATCATCAATTTTATATTTACAGGACCTATCCTACATGCTATACTCTACTAGTTACTGGGCTAGAGATGAAACTTTCTATTCCTATAAAGATCTACAATACCCAACCAGGCAACCTGTGTGGCTATCAGCAATATTAGTCTTCTGCTGACTCCAAACGCTACAGGATGTATATCAGCATTTCAGTGAAATGACATCATCCCCGCAATTTCTGGGGAGTAGATGCCGAAGCTATTTACTCCCTTAATAACCCACTCAGACTTGTGTCCCACTGAGTGGGACAGTGCAGTGCAGTGTGGGGCACACATTGATACTAAAGAAATGGAGTGTCCCACAGGCGAAGTTCTAATACATCCCATGATGTGTCAGAATGGACTCAACGGCAGTGAGCGTCTGTTTACTGTCTGGTGCTTACAAGGCTTCATGGCCATCCTCAAGGTTTAAGATGTAAAGATGATCTCAGAGCAATTGTTTCAGAAACTCTAGATTCCATTAGAACTTTTAATTCTACTCTGATTTAACCCTTTTTGATCAGGATTTTAGCTGGAATCTTTTATTAAAATGTTCAGGGATGGAGTCAGGTACCATCCACTTCTGCTCTCCTAGTAAAGGAGGCAGATTCCTGGAGGTTGTTGGCTTCACATTCCATTTCCTCTTCCTATTCCAGACACTGTTACTCCAGGCAGATAAAGATCAACTGGGGTTTCTTGGATGGCCACTTGATGGCTGTCAAGACCCCAGGCATTATGCAGTGAACAAGGAGTTAGAACAGGAGCACCAAACACAGTGATGTCAATTAACTGAGATGCCCATGAACCCATGACGCTAAATCTCTGAGCCAAAATCCTGAGGTGTTTGTTTGTACCTGAGCAGTTCCAACAGCTTTTCTTTGCTTTAGTCGTTATTGGAAATACCGCTATATCTATCATACAACTTTTGCTAACCTTTCATTGGTGTGTGATTTAGTGACAGTGATTATGCTAACTAACTCTGCTGCCTTACTCTTAAAGAATGTGACTTTTCCATTACTGTAAACTGAAATTTAGGATTCCATAAACAATAACACCGCCCCCCACCCCTTCCTTACACCTCTGGTGGTCACTAATCAACAATCGTCTTTAGTCACTCATCTGTTCTTGTTTTTCATATACATGAGATCATACAATATTTGTCATTTGGGGATCAGCTTATTTCACTCAACAGCTTATTTCACTCAACATAATACAATGTCTCCACACTCCATCCATACTGCAGCACATTTTGGGATTCTCTTTATCTTGCTGACTGTGCAATACTCCATTATGTGTCTGTACCATATTTATGAATTCATTAATTCATTGATGAGCATTTAGATGGGTTCTACCCTTTGGGTAGTGAACAATACTCTTCACACAGTTCACATGTCACTTTCACAAAGGGCTGCAATGAATATTGCTAAAACAGTATCTGTTTTAGACTCTACTTTCAAGTCTTTGGGGTATAAACATAGAAAAATGATAGTTGGATCATATGCTACCTATATTTTTGTTTTTAAAGTAATTGCCAAGCTTTTCCATAATAGCCATGCCATTTTGAATCCCCTTCTCCATGAATCACCATTCTAATTTCCCTCACATCATCACCAACATTTAAAAATATGAATGAATGAATATTTTATTATTTACAATCTTAGCCATACTAATAGGAGTGACATGATACCTCATTGAAGTTTTGATTTTTCATCTCTCTGATGGCTACTGATACCAAGCACTTTTTCATGCATTTGATGGCTGTGTGGATGTCCTCTGTGTTGAAATGTCTATTCAAGTCCTTTGTCCGTTTTCTGGCTGGTTTGTCTTTTGATTGATAAGTTGGTGAGGTTCAATATATGTTTTGGTTATTACATTCTTGCCAGGTATATATAGTTCCCACAGATATGCTCCCAGCTGGTCCCTTGTCTTTATTCCACTTAATTATTTAGTAAAAACTTCTGATGAACTCAATTAAAACTAATTTTATGAGACCTCATTTGCTTCTTTTGTCCTTTGCTTTTTTTATTATTGTTGTTGCTATATAAGATAACCCATTGTTGGAAGCTCAATCCACCAGCCTTACCCCTGCATTTTCTTCTAAGAATTTTTATGGTGTTAGTTTTAACCTTTAGGCCACTAATACATTTTGAAATATTTTGCCTGGTGGAAGACATGTATCCTATTTCATTTTCCTGCATGTGGAAATACAATTCCTCCAATGTCTGCTCATTGGACTATTTTGATACTAATAATTATATACAATACTATTACATGAACTTCTATGAAACAAAACAAAATACTGAAGTGAAGGAACACAGGTACAGATAACGCAGTATTTAAGAAAAGCATAAATTAGAGTAGACCACCATTTGCCAAACTGTATTTTCCCAAGATCTTCCTGTGTCAGCTCAGTTTAGCGCCCGCTCTAGTCTTCCTCCCATTTTTGAGAGATTCGTGGGGCAAAGTTAAAGACCTTGGAGGCTCTGAGAAGTCCTGCAGCAAAGCAGCCTGTTTGAACGCATTTGACCCAGAATGTTCTAAACTTGATTATTCCCTTTTCTCAGGTGACCCCTATTTGCACCTCACAGGCTCTGGGACATGGTGGAGTAGACTTACGCTAATTGGAGAGTGAGTCACCTCAGGTGATTTCTGAAAAGAGCCATACACCACCAGCCCGTGGTTCCGAAAGCAGCCAGGGCAGGAAGGACTGTGCTTTGTTTCTCCATCACACTTCGCCAACACGAGAAAACAGAGCAGCTCGGCGGCATTCCCACCCGAGCAGGCAGATCCTCCCGTTTGGACTCACCTCCCTTAAGCTTGTGAAAGCTCTGGAGGCTACTGGTAGCCAAACGCGTTGCTTTCACAGCGAACACCTGCAACCCATTGGGCAGCCCCTCCGACTGGCCTCGCTGGCCTCCTCTCTTAGCACCTAAGCTGTTTCCGGGCTTTGCCAAGAGGACTCTGACTCAGCCCCCAAACTTGTCTGCCGCCCCCTGTCCCAAGCCCCCTTGAGCTATGGTTTGGATGGAGGTGGTGATGGAATTAACTAAGCTGTTAAAAGCTGAAATGGAGCACATGGAACAGGGACTCACAGCCCCGTAGGGCAGCATCGTTTCCTCCCTGCTCTGGAGCTCACTGTGAGGTGCCCTCCATGGGTACTCAGTGGTATAGTCTGAGTGCCCATTGCTCCTCCCAGCCTACCCCTCCCTGCCTGGCACCCGAGGGCTGAACCAGCGTGGCTGGGATGATTCACAGTCCTATAATTATGAGGCTCATTCTAAAAAGGTCAGAACTCCTTAATGAAACATGAAGCAAACCATTCTGTAAGCTGGGAGGATAGCAACAGGGCTGGAAGGTACAGCAGTCGGGGGTCTGATTCCTCTTGAACCAAAGGGGTTTGGGAAGCTAAGTGCTGGAATAGCTCAACTCAAGAAGGGAAGGAAGATTCGTGGCAGAAGATTTCTGTTTTGCCTTTTATGTATAAAATGTCGTTATTTTAAATATGACCTTGCATATTAAGGAAAAGATCCAGTTAAGAGGCTGAGAGTCCCAAGAAATTCTCCTGCCCACTTCTTGAGAAGTCCTGGTAGCATAGTGGGTAAAGCCTTGGTCCCAGAGAGACTTCCCGTCTCAGATGCCCTTGGGTGCAGTTCTACTCTACCCTGTGACGTTTGCTGTGGGTAGGATTAACTCGAGCCTAAAACCCTGAATTTGGGTTTTGTTTTGATTTGGGCTTGTACGCCCCCCCCCCCTTAAGTACATTCCTTTTTCATGCGTCTTAAATGTGCAGAGTCCACGGCAGTTTTTGAAATACTTTGTATGTCTCATCTGGTCTCCTAGACCTCGAAGCATGGAGCAGGTTGAAACCCACGACGGAGATGAGAAGCTGAGATTCAGAACCGTGTGTTGCTTTTCTTCAGTGGCAGAGCGAAGATTTCGGCTACAACAGCCCTCATTCCGCACATCGTGGTGACTCTCAGAATGGGGCTCAGATGCCCGAGTCACCTGGCTCTTTCCTTTAATAACCCGGCTTCTCCACCCTCTGTGCCCATCTCCATTTTACCGCTGAGGAATTTAGGAGCAGACTTGTCATCTTCGAGACTTTTCAATGCATATTTCTCAGGTACACAGATCTATGCTAAGATAGAATCGAAAACAAAACAAAAAAATACCAGGCCTGGATCCTCTGTGATTTCAGAGACAATCGACCATATATGAAAAAGGCATATGGTGTTCCTGTCATAATGGAAAGGATGCATATTCAAGGATAAGGCTGCCTTATAAAAAAACCAACGAACTGACCATATTGTTTGGCTCACATAGGTCTCATAATTTTTAAGGCTTTGAACCATTGTTAAGCATATAATATATATGTGTGTATATATATATATATATTCAATTTACAGTTCTGAATCTCAGTTTCTCATCTATGTGATCCAAGCTGCAAGGACTAGGAGGAGATGAGATGAGACATAGAAAAATATATATATATATGCCAGAGAACTGCTGATCAGCTGACACCAAGCTGATGGAAAAATTCTACTCATTATGCAACTGGTCTTGATCATCCTCCTTCTGGGCGAAACAGGCGTCTTTGTGGGCCTGCATTGTGTGCACCTGTCTGCACACTCCAGGCAACAGCCTCCCCGTCCAATCCTCATTTTCTCTCCTTCCCGGGGTGTGCGCTCCCCAAAGTGTGATTAATCCATCTATTGATCGCCTCCTGCCATAGAGAGGGTGAGATATGGCTAGCAGTCGCTGCCAGGCCGCCGATGTGACTGGACTGCTAAGCGGAGGTGAGAACAGACAAGTGCTAGCTGCAGCTTTCCAGCCTGGCAGGCTGAGCAGGGGGCCCTGGTTGCCGGGCTTCCCACAAGCCTTGGAAAAAGACCCCCTCTCATCAAAATGCAGCAGATTCCTTTTCAAATGAATTAAAATGTATATCCCCCGCTATCTCAAGTGCTTTCAAAGAGGGCCCAATAAAAGTTTATGGGTAAAAGGAAAGAAGAAGATGAAAATAAATAAATAAGTAACAAGACAGACGCGCTCTGGAAACAGAGCCAAACAAGAATGTGCGACTTTGATTCAAGCATTCCAAGCAGATATAATGGACGACCAGCAGCATGCCAGCAAAAGGGATTAGGAGAATAAGAAGGCATTTATCTAATATTCAGGGCACCAGGGGAGAGAAAAGTAAAGATAAACCAAGGCGATAGGCCAGGAGTCTAGAGAGCATGCATTGGGGATGGGGTGGGGGTAGGGGAGAGGGAACCTTCTATCTGCAAATGAAGCTGGTAAAATGGAAGCTCAGGCCTTCAACTCACCGCCAAGGCTCATGTTAGTCAGTAAAATGAGGACAGAGAACCTGGCCAACAAGATTCTGTCAAACCTCTTTTCCCTCATCTGCTACTCAGGGGACAGTCAAGCAGATGTAACACTTTCCATCTGTCCGGTGTGTGACAGTCAGTGGTTCTCAACCTCCCTGATGCCGTGACCCATGAATACAATTCCTAGGGGTGTGGTGACACCCACCAACCATAAAATTATTTTTGTTGCTACTTCATAATTGTAATTTTGCTCCTGTTATGAACCGGGTGACCCCTGTGGAAGGGCTGGTCGACTCCCAAAGGGGTTGTGACCCACAGGTTGAGAACCCCTGGTTTAGAAGATGCTCTCATCCACAAAGACACACCACTCTCTTCCTTTCAGGAGCTCCTGCCATATGCAGGCGGTCACCTACCATGATGGAGCAGCTTCCATTTTCTGCGGTATTGGTTTTCCGTTCACCCAAACAGATGGCACACAAGTTGGAAAGCCAATCAGGGATCTAAGACCTCGTGACTCTTCTGTAGGTTGTACCTGGCAGTGTCAATTTCAAGGCAACCCAACCCTTGTGGAGTCTCTCTCATGTCTCTGATTCACATTGTGTTAGTTCCCTACTTGTCTAGTCCTGGTGTGCACAGGACCCAAGGGACATGGACACATAGGTCAGAGAGAGACAGACTTGACCAAGGACAGAAGAAATGGCCAGAGTGTAAAAGCAGCTAAAACAAAACACAAAACACAAATGGGCAAAACTCTTAAGGACAAAACTTTTTAGTGCTCTCTAAAGCTTTTTTTTAAGTGTCTATATATAAAGGGCAGTTATTAAATCTAATATTTATTTAGTTCCCTGAAAGTTGATTTCTAGCTGGGGTTGGAGAGTCCAGCATAAACAAGAGACGGATGGTGAAATCAAAGAAATGAGAGCCTACTGGATGAGACTGACAATGGAATAGGCTATTAGAATCCAAGGTCAAAATTCTTTAGTAAGGTTTTCAGCTCAGGGAAGAGGTAAAAGCCTAATCTGGGAATTAGGTCTTTCTCAAGTTTCCTGGAAGAAAGGATTTGTAAAATGAAATATGAGGGATGGATCTGAGTTTTCTATAGTACAAAGGAGGTTGATGGAAGAGAGGTAAGAGGGGACAGGGAAGATGGTTCTAAACTAAAGTGACCAGATTTTAAGCGGGACATCATTGACCAGGGGCAGGGGTGGGTGGGAGGGGGGTTGTTTCTTGATTAAAAATTTGGCTTATATGGAGCAACAAAAATTTTCATAGAATGCAGAAATAGTATTGTAATATAGTTATTTTAATTTTAAAATGTCACGTGATATTGTTAAATTGTTAAAAAGCGGGATATCTGGTCACTTTATTCTAAACCAAGGGACCATGACAACACAGGCCGGTGGTAAAGGAAAGCAGGTCTATTAGGGTAAATACAAGCTGGTCAATACAATGGGAGCGTAGTGTGTGAGGAAGAAGAAAGTCACGGGGGGCTCAGCCCCGGTGGCGTAGTGGTTAAGTGCGGGACTGCAGCCCACAGGGTTGGCGGTTCAAATCCAGCAGCAGCTCTCCAGGAGCAAGGCTGGGCCTCCTACTCCCACCAGAGGGCAGTGATGCCCCCCAAAAAAAGAAGAAGAAGAAAAAAGTCACAAACTCAAGGACTGATTGAAGGCCATGCAGGCCATGCGTGTGGGATTGGACCTCATTCAGAAAGTCATTGCAGAGCCACTGGAAAAGTTAAAGAGAATTTTGATATGATCAGTGACTATTGTGTGAAGAATGAACAGGAGAGGGGCACAGTGGGACGCCGGGAAGTCAATTCATAGGCGAGTATCCTAATGTACAGCCCAGAAGAAAGGCTTGGTGAGTTCCTTCAGAAAAACCTGCCCCTGCCACAAGAGGGATGGTCATGAGTCAGAATGGCCAAGAGAGTAACTGGTAACACCTATCTCAGGTGGCCAGGTATTGGCAAAGAGGACGGAATGAAGGAAATGGAGGATACCAAGAAGATAGGCTTTATATACTTCGGACATGCTGTCAGAAGAGACCAGTCCCTGGAGAAGGGCAGCATGCTTGGTAAAGAAGAGGGACAGTAAAAGATAAGGTCCTGGATGCGATGGATTGACACTGTGGCTGTAACAGTGGCTCGAGCATGGGAACAATTGTGAGGATGATGTAGGCCTGGGCACTGTTTCTGTTGTGCAGACGATCATGATGGGTCAGAAATAACTTGATGACGCCTAGTGACCCCACATTCACCATGAGATGATTGACAGGCAGGAATTATGGCCATTGAGAGTTTCTTTAGACTATCTTATTAGGTGTTCCAAGATGAGTCTAATGCTTTATAATAGATGCCTAATAAAGAATAAAACAACAGACATATGTTTAATGAACACTTATTCTTCCCTGTAAGTTGTAGGAATTGGGCATCTCCAGGAAACAAGAAAACATGTACTAGGTTCATATTCTGCTTGGAGAATCATTCTAGAATATAAAAAAAGAGCCTCTGTGAAATCCAAGAGGAAAATGGTGTCAGGAGCCATGTATGGGGAAGTGGCCACGCCAGATGGACTCAAATAAAGTTAAACTTCCAGTAGCACTGCGCTCCCAACCACCAGCCGATGAAGGCAGAGTCGCATGGACTTGGAGATGAGCAAATTGTTTCCCACAAAACCAGTGTTTCAATATTTTGCTTGGCATTGAAATGGAATTGGACTAAGGGAGAATGTGGTTTGGAAATAGACTGAGAATTAATAAATGAAATGGTCCGTGAGACATGCCAGTTTTCGAAACCCAGGGCACAGTCTCAGATAGAAATATTATTTCTTAGTGTCTTTATTAATAAATTGAACAGAGGGCTTTGCTTATTGATGCAAATTGCAGATGCTTCTAAATTAGGCAGCATTGTCAATATGCGGCAGATCACAATGTCCCCAAAGAGGTTAGAAATGAGGGGCAGGAAATAATAAAGCGAGGTTAAATTTGGCTAGATGGAAACTACATCTGGGGAAGAATAATTCAAAAAGCAGAGATTCATTGGGCCAAAGAAATCTGGACCACACTAGTGCCAAAGGAGACCCAGGTGCAATACCGGATGGCAAATTAGGTGGGAGTTAAAATATGCTAAAGCAGACCACAGTCCATTCAGTCCTGGCTTGCCGCATCTGATAAAGGACCCTCATCTTTTCAAAGGGAAAAGTTCAGGCAAACTCAGCTTTCCAGGTTTCCCAGTCATTCACTGCTTGGCCTTTAGTTATTGAGACAGAACTACAACAATAACATCACTGTCCTTATCACAAGTTCATGGTCAATCCTTTTTAGTTAAAGAAATAAAGCTGTACTGATTTGCATGTGGAAGCTTCATCTATAATAACTCAAGATATGTCTCTACTATTTTCTCATTATCCTCCCATTATTGTCTCATTATAACAATCTTCCAGGTAAGTGGCTAGCCGGTCATATGGTCTATCTCTGTTTTACATATTAAGCAGCTGGGGCAGAGTTGCCAAGGGCATTTAAGAATGCTTGCTAGTCATTGGTCTCGCTGGCTGGTGCTTTGTTCATTACAGGGATCTGTTCCTTCAAAATGATTTAGTGCTTTAAGAGGATTTAAAGGACATGGAGAGTTGTCATCAATGCCACCACAGGGAGAAGGAGTATTATTAGATGATTCCATAGGAAGGCTAGGTATGTCGGCTAAGGTACCATTTAAAAAAAAAAGAATTGTTACATAAATAAATTATGCATCGTATAAATTATAGAATCCCGATTGTTAAGAAAACTGGGAATTTGGCTGGGCATTCTTCAGTTTAAGATTCATTATTAATGCTACTTTACATTAGAATAGGAAATCTGGGTAGGGACTGGTGATAGCCGTGTCATTGCTAAAGGTTTCTTAATGGCTATACCCAGTCGGGATAGAAACCTTGATCGAAACGGAAGCAGGAAATGGCAGCAAAACACAGTGACTGCAAAGGAAATTATTTCATTATTTTCCCAATTTGCTTTCATGACTTATCAATCACACTCAGAGGATGCCAAGCCTCCTAGAGCAAAGCCACATGATCTCACCCAACTGTCATGGCTCAGCCTGAAACAAACCCATTGGGCGCACACATGCTTGAGCACCGCCACGGGGAGGTTCGTAATATTCGTGCTCAGAAGCTCTTCCCAGAACTCTGATTGCATTTTGACCTTGACTGGAGTCTGGGCACTGTGGTTTTAGTGGGGCTTTGTTTGCAGTCAGATGCGTTTCAGGCATATTGTCTGAGTGACAACTCATTATTGCAATTCAAGTAAGGGACAGTTTGTGGTTTGGGTTTTAGTGAGCGATAGTAAATTTTATAGTGTATATAATTTGGAACATGTCTGTGTTTCAGCCCATATGTGGAAATCTGCCCGGGTGCTTATTATTATGCTTATCTGCAAATGACCAGATGGCCTTCCCCAAATGTGGGGAATCATTTAGTGCTATTTTAAAGCATTAAGGTTATTAGCCCTTACTTGAGATAATCCTTTGCCCAAAGGGAACTAGTTTTGCTGTCCTTCTAAGTCATCAAATGTAATTAAATGCCATATTGAGAAGTAGACATTAATGGATTAAGGAGGCAGATTGTAAACCAATCCTGGGTCAACCAAGGCAGAGCGAATATAAGAACAGGTCAGAAATATGGTGCTCTCAGGTAAGGTATTGGATAAGGTACTATAACAAAGAATCCTCCAAATGAGTTGATTTTAAAAAGATAGTTCATTTCTCTTTCATATAAAAGACAAAAACCAGGAGGGAGATTTGGGCTAAGCGGTGTTCTTCCTGAAGATTGACTGGAGATGCAGATGCCTGCTAGCCTGTTATTCTGAGACCCATGGTATTTGTTTCCTTATCGGCAGGTTGGAGCTGTCTCACCGATACTTCTTCATTCTGGTCGGCTGTAAGGGAAAAAGGAAATGGACACCAAGTAATTTTTTTTCGAGGACTGGATGGTAATATCATACACATCACTTGTATTTACCATCCTACCAGTAAGAGCTTACTGATTTGGTCAGTGCTCATTGCGATGGAGGCTGGAAAATTCAGTCCGCAATGTGACGGCCCTGTGTTCTGCTGAAGCCCAACAGTGGGAAGTTCCACCACACAATGGAAGCATAAGGGTTAGTAAGGCTGTAGACGCTGTGATCTGCACCTAAGGAAAGATAGCAGCTGGTAGGCAGGGGACCAAACCAAAGCCCAGACAAAACCCATTGCCACTGGGTCAATTCCAACTCAGGGGGACACTACGGGATAGAGTAGCACTTCAGATCTGTAATCTTTATGAAAGCAGATCCTCATGTCTTTCTCCTGAGGTGAGGCTGCGAGGTGTGATTTGCTGACCTTCGGGGCTGCGATGGAATGCTGAACCACTGCACCCCAGGGCCCTTTAGGAGAGCCAGAGTGCACACACTATGTTCTAGAAACTTCAGAATCCTTCCTACGTGTAAAATAAGCTTCTTTTCGCTGTGACTTGATAAGATGGTATGTTAATCTAAATCTCTCAAGTAGAGGATTGCACATGCAAGAAATCCACGATGGAAAACCTCTGTGATGAATATGAGGAGTTGTCAGGTGATCCGGGAGAGTTCTCCGACTGTGGGACACGTGTGATACTGAGAGAAGGGGCCAGGAGGGTGTAAAGGGTGAGTGAAAGCATTTCAGAATGGAGTGCAATTCTAAGGGAACTTTGGAAATTCCACCAAGGCGTTCCCATCCCTTAGTATCCATCAAAGAGACCCTTAACTCCCACGTCTTGTCACACTCACTCATTGGCTGAGAGAATTCACAAGCTGGGAGGCTCCAATGTAAGACTCATTTAAGGAGAGCCGAAGATGGCTCTCAGCAATACATCCATGCTTCCTTAGGATTGAGGTTAAACAGCCTACAAACCCAACTTCTCAGAAGTCGAGATGCTTATGAATAGGCAACCCTTCTTCATTCAGGAATAAGACAGGCTCGTGATTCTGAGGTCTTGTCAAGGGGCATGTAAAGTAAGGCCAACTATAGTTTTGGGGGGCTTATATTTCATGGTTTACTTTGTTTTGTAAACTATAAATTGTAAGTTTGCGGTGGTTGGATTTTATACCCACTTGATGGTACTTTCACTGGAGCCAGGGGTGGAGTCTGGACTGTCACTCAGTTGGTAGCCTGGTGATGCCTCCTGGGGGATGTGACCTTTTTATGACACAGACACGGGAACCTACTCAAACTCTGGCCCTTCACCTGCCCTGCTTGCTAGGATTCAGTGCGCTTGCTAGGATTCAGGGGAGGATCCATGTGGGCCTCTGACTCTGGAAGCCCACCTAGAAGCTGTTGGGACTCTGCTATGTGCCCATCAAACTGGCATCCATGGCAACTCTGTGCCCACTAGCCTGCAGTTTCTGCTTTCTGTCTCAGCTTTTTGTGCCATCGGCTTGCGGGTGTACAGTAGAACCCTGGTACTCGTCGGCCTCAGTACTTGACATAATTGGATTGCAAAATGTCAAGAAAATTTTGTCATGGAGCGCAAACAAAACAACAGAATTTAGCCCGACACACGTGATTTTTGTAAACACAAGCAGCCCACGTTTCGGTCACGCAGCGTTTAGTCAGCGTTATTAGTACACATTGTTTAAATCTCTTGCGGCTGCGTTCCAAGCGTTTTGCTATAATTTTCTGAGTTTTTGTGGCTTTTTATATTGTTTTAAGATTTAAAAATACTATGGGTCCTAAGAAAGAGTTTTTTGAAAAGAATCATCATGATAAGGAACTGGTTAATCCTGTGATACATATTGTTGACAATTTAGTGAACCCTTATAGAAAACAGTTAAGGAAATGCCAACAGCAGACCATATTCGACAGATTTATTTTTAGAGAAAGTCAGTCAGGTCCCAGTGAAAAAGGCAAAGAGGGGCTGGGGGATGGGCAAGATATCCTCAAAAGCAGCAACCAGTTGATTTTATGGAAGGGGATTCCCCTTGCCAACAATGCCTCTGCATACTACCTCTCTACATCCATGTCCACAGACACAGACCCTCATGCATCTCAAGGTATGGGCCATACTGCCGTTGTTAAAAACTTTTTTTTTAATGTTGTGTTTCTTGTTTTAATTATATTATTTAACTCTGAACTTATTTACTTTGAGATTTCTGTGCAATTGTTGTTTGAAAAAGCAAGATTAGCATAAAAACTTGGTGACCAAGAGGAGTGGATTAATTCATTTTCTGTTATTTCTTATAGGGAAAAATGATATGGAACTCGACTGCATCGGATCTCAATGTTACTTCTTGAACAGATTAGCACCGAGTTCCAGGTTTCTACAGTACATGAGTCTGAAGAGCACTCCCCCCAGCATTGGAAGTCTGAACTTGAGTTAGGAGGGAGATGCCTTCTCAATACAAAGTTCTTTCTTATGCCCTCATGAGATTCTCTGGTTTTGTTTCTCTGGATGACCCACATCAGCACAGTTTACATAATCTCTACTCTAATACAATATTATGAAATCAGAAGGAGTTAAGATCATCCACTGTCATTTTCCCATTAAGAAAACTAGCAAAGAGGACTTAAAACACATATCCAAGGTTGCATCAGAAAGATGACCATAAACTTGAAAACAATTCTCTTGACTCCCCATCCTGTGCTTTGGTCACAGGAGAAGGACATCTCTAAAATGAGTAGTTCAATGGGATGCTACTTCATTAATCCTGGCTTGAGATTTTCTTTAAAAAAGGAAAAAAGCTCATAAAATAAAAATAAATAAACACAGACCAAAGAACATATAGGTGACCTAGAAAAGGAGACGGAAGAAAAATGAACTACCGAATAACCATATCATCCTATATAGTAAACTAAAATTAATCTGAGTTTCCAGGTCGTCAAAGAAAAAAAGGTAAATGTGATTTATAGTAACCATCAGGAAAAGACATGCTATTTTTCAAGGGGAGCCTTCTTTTCCTGGCACATAAACGAGAGGATTTTCTGCTGTAAGTCTTTTATAGATAGTATATTGAGTGATACAAGTTATAAATTCTTCACACCGGAGGCTTTCAAGGAGGTAGGAATGAGTATGCATGACGATCTTTGATCTGCATCCAGTGACAAATGAAGAGGATGAGCGAGCACTGTTTTTAGCATCTTGTTCATCTGTGATATTTGCAGCAGTGGCGTACTAGTTGTGCTTTGCTTCATAGACACAAATATGCAAGAAAATCACTTCGGTAAGATGCTGTTTAAGGAAAAGAGACCTTCCTGCCCACAGCAGTCGGTCTATGTGGACGCTTGAGGTTTCTCTTATTGGGAACAATCAATGAGAACTTTCCCCAGTTTTTTCAGAGTTGGCCTTCCCTGTCTCCTGGAGTGGACACCTAAGGCAAAATCCAATACTGCAGAAATCGTTAGTCTTCCACCAACTCTTTTACCCCAGTGGCTGAAGAGCAAGACAAACTTGCAATGCACCTTCTCTCAGAAGGGATATGAAGAACTTTTATCCACAAATGTATCCATTAGCTAAGATTGTACCAGGGGAGCCCGGGTGGCGTAGTGTTACATGTTGGGCTGCTCACTACCAGGCTCCCGAGTTCGAAGCCACTCTGATAGAAAGATGCAGTTTTCTCTTTCCATCAAGATTGACAGTCTTGGAAACCCTCGAGGCAATTCTACCCTGTCTTCTTGGGCTGATATGACTTGGGATTGACTCCATGGCAGTGAGTTTTGAGTACCAATTAGTACATTAGATTTTTGCGTGGGAAAAGTCCGTTCACTTTCCTCATCCTGCCCCGAAAGGGATCATGGGAGCCTAAGCCCCTTCAAAGAACTACCAGAAATGAGAAGAGGTTAAAAACGGAAGGCCCAGCATTTTTTGTCTGTCTGTTTTTATCTTTTAGAACTAAAATACAATTTTACCTTCTTTTCAGGAGGCTCTCTGGGCTATCAGCTCTGTCCTGCTGGCTCAGAGGAACCAAGTTTCCTCCCACACTCCTTTCCTCTCTGTGTCCCTCTTCCCAGCATCTTCATTCGGAAGGGCCTCTCCAGGCTGCCCTCCTGGATGGCTGTGACAATGGAGCTTGATGATTTAATCATACATTTTCCAGGCTGCCTGGGAGACAGCTGGCTTGGGCTAGGCCACAATCTGTGGCTGTGGAACAGAGCCAAGTTAACCGGGAATGAACCCGTGACCTTGGCCTCCTGGGCATGAAGCTGTAAATCAGTCCCATTAACTGGCTATATTTATGATAAGATTGATATGTGTAATAATAATAATAACAACAATAATAATGCCTTTGCTGAACTCCTTAATGGGGCATTATCTCCTATATGTCTTTTAACTCACTATGAGCTTAGCTAGCATGCTCTCATCATTTCCACACTAAATGTTAGCAATGGAAACTTTGAGCATCAAAGTACCTTTCCCAAGGCCATAGGACTAATAAACTGTGAAAACTGGATTCAAACCCAGGTAAACTCATTCTAGAGCACATAAATAAGTACCAACCAAACTTCATTCTCTTAATTTTGTAGGCTAGAAGTCAAAGCATTTTCAGGATTGGTTCCTTCTGGAAGCACCTCAAAGAGAATCTTGTCTTTGCTCCTTGTTCCTTGTCTCTCTTCTAGTTTCTGGTAAGAGTCGATGCTGATATTCCTTGGTTGATAGCTGCAGAACTCCAATCTCTGCCCAGTCTCAATATGGCCTTCTCCATGGACATCCAGGTCTTCTCTATTTTTGTTTCTGATGAGACACTGTCAGTCGGAATCAACCTGATACATAGAAATTGGTGCCTTTAAAGCCCACCCTAATTTAAGACCATGATCCACCAGTCGGTTTGCCATACGGTGGTGACTCGTGTGTTACTGTGATGCTGGAAGTTTTGCCACCACTATATCAAATATCAGCAGGGTTTCCCATGGCAGCTAAATTTCAGTAGAGCTTCCAAACCCCGACAGACTATGAAGAAAGGCCCAGTGACATCGTTCCAAAAATTAGACAGTGAAAACTTTATGAGTCTGATGATACAACAAATTTGGGAAATTTCACTCAACTCATAATGCAAATACAAAGCAAAACTTTGGATGACACAGAATCTTCCCAGGTTGCACAGTACTACTCAGCGGCTACACTCATGAAAGACATCATGGACAAGAAGATGGTGCACCCAAAAACCCAGGAAACCAGTTGCTGTCTAGTCAATTCAGGCTAATGGTGACCTTCAAGGACCGAGTAGAACACCCTAGTCTCAAGGCTGTACATCTTTATGAAAGGAAACAGCCACATCTTGCCTTACAAAGTTGTTGATAGGTTCAAACCACCAATGAGCAATAGGCTACTTTAACTACTGGATGTGGTTAAACCAGATGTGTTTTCTCCAGATGGAGCAGGACCCCAGAATGGTTTTCTTCTGGCATACATAAGGTCACCAGGAGTCTGAGCTGATTTGATCTCAACTTCCAACAACGAGCCCAGGCTAATTGCTTCTTAATAGCATCACTTGAATTACATCTGTAAAGATTTTCACTGCACATAAGGGTGCCTTCTGAGAGCCTGTTAGGAACCTACCTTCAGCGCATTAGAAATACATGCTTCCGCAATGACGTGTATACTCAGAGGGGCTTCAAAACATTAGTAAAAAACCCTATCATCTTTCGACCCCCATCTCCCCAAGACCCTGGTATTTAGGAACCCTGTGACATCACCGTGTTAGTAGGCTGCTAACACAATGTGAACAGTTCAAAGTGACCAGTCACTCCCAGGGAGGAAGATGAGGCTCACGTAGTTAAACCCACAGGAGCTGTCCTTCTCTGTCCTGTGCAGTCATTGTGAGTCAGAATTAACTGCAGGGCAGTAGGCTTACACTTGAGCAAGACCTTGCTAAAGTGCATGATGTATGTTTCTCATAATTGTCATGAAGTTTGGAGTGAGATACTTATGCTTTTGATCTTGGTTCCACCTCCGACTGTATGACCATAAATAAATTACTGGATACCTTGGAGTCCTGCTTTTCTTATCAGGTGTGGTTCTTATTATTACTGACTTTGGGGGGATAACACTTTTCCACAGAGTTGCTGTAAGGGCTTTAAGATAGAGCATCTATAGCATAGTGTCCATCTCATTACGATGTTGGGAGGAGAAACCCCAAAATATTAACAGTGGCCATTTACGATGGGGATATAAGTAGAAGTAATTTTTATTTGCTTCTTAATTTTGTTCTATATTTATGAAAAAAATTCCACATATTTACTACTGTTTTATAGCAGAAAAAGAAATAATAAAGTCGTTTCTGTTTGGGGAAATAACAAGACTTATTAGATTCTGCATGCCCTTGATACTTAAACATGCATACGAATAACTCAGACAGTGGAGATTAAATTAGTCATGCAACTAAGTTTTAAAAATTCTCTCCTAGCCCTTTGAGGCTCTTCCTCTCCTACTCCACGTTTTCTCAAGTGCAAAATGTGTTTTGGCATCACTGACATTTTTCAGTGCCAGAGCCACCATATACTGACAAACATTTAAGAATAACAGCATTTCTTAAATGTCCGCAGTGCAAAGAGTGATGTACGGCATGTTTGGAAAGATGGGCTCCTGCTGGGGAGACTGGCGGTCTCTAAGGGAGACAGGGTAAACACAGCGCGGAAACAGGTCTGTGGGAAGTTTGGGGAGAGAGAATGGAAAAGTCAAACACCAAGAAGTTAGGGCAGAAAGATTGATGTCATCATCGAATATACATTTTTAGAGTTAGTAACCTTCCGAGGAAGAAAACATTTCACCTGAAAATATATGTTAGAAGCTAGAATCTCGAGACTCAGAGATATTCACTGAATATCCACTGCACCTGCTGTGCAGTAGAAAAGGCATGCTTTGGGGGTTCAAATTTTTAAAAGAGGAATCCTCTTAGAAGTTGCAGCCCCACAGTTGCAGGACTTGGTGATTAAACCAAGGGCTGTGGAGTCAGCTGCCAACTCATAGCAAGCCATGCGAGGGAAGCAGCCTAGACCTGTGCTTCTTAGACTTTTGAATGGCCAAGTCCCACGAGACAACCAGATTTTTCTTCTAAGGCACTGCTGAGGAGACTCAAACGTCTAGATTTTCAGTTAACAGCCAGCTGTATTAGCATGAGCAGCGGTGGTGGCATAGTGGAGTACACATTGGATCCTTACGGTTAGCGGTTTGAAACCACCAGCTGTTCAGAGGGAGAGATGAGGCTGGCCACAGCTGTAAACAGTTACGGTCTCAGTAATCCACAGGGCCAATGCTACCTTGCCCTATAGGATTGCTTGCAGTCAGAAATGACCAGATGAGCTTCGTATTAGCAGTTACACCATCCATTAGACTGTATTTTTCTGTAAATTAGAAATAGGGTACCCTTTCTTCAGACCTAAATTATTCTCTGGTCAGGAATTCCCCACCACCAGTGCTCCTTTGTAAGAGACAACTGATACCTTAAAAATGGAGGAGATAATGCATACATAGTCTTTAGTGTTTTCTTATTTGGCATGTACAAAACTATCTAATAAATATGAATATTTTAAAATGAACAAAAAATGAAAAATGAAACTCTCTCCCAAATTAAAGCAAAAATATTAACAATACCACTACATGTACTTCCTCCAGAAATTTGATCTTGGTTAGGTCCCATCTACTCCATTCCGGCTCTATGGCCATAGAGAATGAGGCACCATCCCATCCTGTTCTATCCTCACAAAGCAGCCATGGGGTCAATCCATCTCTCTGTGGATCTTCCTCCCTTTCACCAAAAAGACATCTCTACTGCCAAGCATGATGTCTTCTGTGGGGACTGGCTCTTCTTAATAAGATTCCCAAAGTACATGAGATAAAGATTCCCCATCCTTGCTTATAAGGAATATTGAGATGATTTGCAATGCACAGCATTCATTTACTCATTATTTTGGCAGTTGATGCATATTTAATATTCTTTGCTAACACTATCACTCAAAGATATCGATTCTTCTTCTGACTCCCTTACTCATTGCACATGCATGCATATGAGGTGATTTAAAATATCACTGCTTGTGTCAGACTAATTTTAGTCCTCAAAGTGACATCTCTGATCTTTAATACTTTAAAAAGTTCTTGTGCAGCAGATTTACCCAATACAATGAAGACCAGTTATGGCTGTTGATTGTAGATCCAAATAAAAAGAAATATTTGATAGTTTCAGTCTTTTCTATCATGATGAGGCTAATCAGTTCCATTGGTAAGATTTTGGTTTTCTTTGCATTACCATACCATACCATACTGAAGGTGGTAGTTTTTGATCTTCATCAGTAAGCTTTTTAAGTCTTCTTGGCTTTCAGTAAGCAAAATTGTGTTATCTGCATATTGTAGGATGTTAATAAGCTTTTCTCCAACTCATATCCTTCATTCTTCTCCAACTCTTTGTTCAGCATATAGACTAAGTATGCATGATGAAGTGATACAACTCTGTTTCATGCCTGTCCCAATTTTAAACCATGCAGCATCTTGTTCTTTTCAAATAATTGCTTGTTGGTCTATGTATAGGATCTGCATGAATACAATGTCATGTACAGGGATTCTCATTTCTCATGATGCTATCTGTAGTTTGTTGTGATCCACACAGTGGAATGCCTTTGCATGATTATTAAACTAATAAACTGATACAGGCATTTACAAAATTATCTTCAGAAAATATTTCTTGCTTATTATATTAGTAGCATTATGCAAATAATTTCCACATCCTGTTGGATTGTTTTTCTTTGGAATAGGCATAACATTTGTTCTGTCAACTGAACAGATTTCTTGGGCAAGATGAGGGTGCACTTTCAACATCATATTAGTTTGTTGATATATTTCATTGGTGTTCCATCATTTCCTAAAGGAGAAAAATGCTATTTTGAATTCTATATTTACTCTTGCCTTTGTTTTATATATATATATATATATATATATATATATATATATATGTGTGTGTGTGTGTGTGTGTGTGTGTGTGTGTTAGGCCAGGTAGGCTAGTAAAACAAATTCATAAGCACACATATGTATATAAGGGAGAGGCTTATATACAAGAGGAATGGAACATTGAGAAAGCATCCCAACCCAGTCCTGTCCAAGCCCAGAAGTCTGATATTAGCCCATATGTCCAATATCAGTCTGTAGAGTCTTCTTTAGATTCATGAGGCACATGTAATGATGTCAAATGCAGGATAATCACAGGCCAATGGATAAGAAAGCCCTAGGATCCAGTGGTGATGTAAGCATCTCAGTGCAAGCAGGGACATCTCTGTGGCTTCTCAAGCATCTCAGCACTGGCAGGAGTTTTGACATGACTTTTCTGGCTTCAGAGTTCTGGTTCCATCAGGGTAAGCCCATGTGGCTTCTCCCCTGGGATGCCTCACAGGAAGTCAGCCTTGTGTCTTGTCAGTAGAGCGTCTCCAAGAAACTGAATCCTGAGTCTCTGAGTCTTGAGTCTCTCACCTCTAAGTGGGAAATAAGTTCAGATTTCCCAGAATTCTCAGGAGAAAGCCATAGTCACACAGAGGTCCCACTGGCTATCCCCAGATTGACAGGCCAGATTCCACCCCATACACTCTTTTTTTTTTAAATTTTATTGGGGGCTCTTACAGCTACTACAACATTCAGTACATCATTTGTATCAAGCACATTTGCACACATGTTTCCACATACATTTCCCAACATTTTCCACTTGAGCCCTTGGTACAAGCTCCTCTTTAAAAAAAACCAAAACTTCCCTTTCCCCTCCCCCCCTTTTTTTTTAATGAATCATTTTATTGGGGGGCCCATACAACTCCCATCACAATCCCTAACAACATCAGTTGTATGCAGGCCACTTTTACACACCCATTGCCATCATCACTCCCATGCACTCTTAATCCTCAAATTGACACTAGATTGGGTGACAGCCACAATATACATGTTTATACCTTCTCTCAGTTATATATATGTATATATACACACATATACACATATATGTATATATATACTTTAAATTACTTTTTACTTTAAAATAAATATTTTAAAATTAATTTATTTTAATCAATCATTTTATTGGGGGACTCTTACAAACCTTTCAACTATCATCTAATAGCATTAAACACCCTTGTACATATGTTGCCATCAATATTTTCAAAGCAATTTCTTTCTACTTGAGCCGTTGGTATCAGTTCTCTTTTTCCCCTTCCCCTCCCAACCTATCCCACCCACCCTCTTAAATCCTTGTTCAATTATATATTATCGTTGTTATTTTGAATCTAACACATTCTGTTATCTCCCTTCATCCACCTTTCTGTTATTCATCCCTCCCCGGGGGGGGGGAGGGGGGGCTATATATCCAACCATGTCATGGATTTCCCCTTTCGCTCCCTTTGTCCCATACTGCCACCATCCTCCTACCCTTATGACGTTTTAAATAAAGTTTAAAATATATTAAAATTTTATTGTAACTTAAAATTTTAAAATAAAATTACATGTATAGTATTTTATATACTATTTATAGATATACAAATTCTCTTAGCATGTTCTTCTTAGTCTTATTTCAATCAATAGAGTGCTTTCAGAAAAGCCAGTGAAATTGAAGGCAGAGATCAACTCAGAAGGTTATGGCAATTGTTTGGGAAATTGCAAAGGGGTAAATCTGACAGATTTCCTCAAAAAGACAATAAAGGTTTATGATAAAGAAATTTTAAGAAAAGAAAAAACTTGGTGAAACAGGAAAGTTGCACTGAATAATTATTTTTCCTCATGGCAATATAACTGCTCATTCTTCCTGGGTGGCAATTGGTGTCCCGTGAGAGTCCACCCAACTTCATCCCCACCATGGACCTGGTCTGTTCCTTTCTGATTTCCTTGTGTTCCCCAGACATTTTTAAAAACACGATCTGCGTCCCTTGAGGATGCTCAAACTGCTATTTTAACATGGTGGAAATGGAACAGCACAGAATTCTTTGGGCGTGTGATTAGCCATGGTAACTCTGCCTTCAGAAATGCATAGACCTAATGGGAGGATGCATTGAGAGACAATAGCTTCATCTTTTGATATTTTTGTTTAATAAAAGTTTAAAAAATTATTTCATATATCTCTAAGTTTGAACATATAGCGAGCCACCTTTGGGAAACTTGTTCTTTTGACCTCATTCTACATTGTAGCTTATTTTTTTCACTTAATTTAACAAATATTTTCACGCTATGAAATCTTGTTACACCACATTATACAAACTGAAAAGTATTCCATTATATATTTGGACCATAATTTAACTAAATTCCCTAATGGCAACTTTTAAATAATTCCAATGTTGCTAGAAGATTTCATGATTGTCTTTTACGTCTATCTAAGCAATATCTTGGACTACATATATGATTCTTTCCTTATGATAAATCCCTAGACATAGCATTTGTGTGTCAATGGTACAGTGATTATAAGGGTTTTCATGCAATGTGTATTAACACTAGTGATATTGCTATGGTTATGAAGATGTTGCCGCTTGAAAAAATGATGCACAAACCAAGGAAGTTCAGAATTTACAGAAATGGTTTCCAAACCTGTTGAGCTAAGAGAACTCCACTCTGCAGCGAATCCTGGAAAAGGATTGTGCTCTTTGTTGATTCCAGGACCTCAAGATTCAGCATACTCATGTAAATAATGGGTGTGGAGGTGGTCACGTCAGATAGTGTGTCAAGTATCAGCGTCCTTTGGGTGATGCACATGGTTAGGGTGTTAGATTGCTAATGAAATGGTTGCAAGTTCCATTGAAGAACCACTGCTTTGGGAAAATCAGCCATTGAAAGCCCTGCGGAGCTCCATGTTGCCCTGATGCACACAGTGTCATCAGAAGGCAGAATCGACTTGATGGCAATTGATTATTTTTGTCTCCAGCAAGTATTGGTGAGCAGGAAACACCAGAAAATCCATTCAGGGATACATCATAACATGGGCCTACAGAAATCACTGAAGAGTGTTGGCAGCCATTTTATCCTCAAAGAGTTGGTCACACAAGAAAAGGGTTTTAACTTTTATAAGAAAATTAGAAAGCATGTACTGAAACAGAAGGGAAGCTTCTAAATCGACTACTGTCATACCCCAAGACCATCCTACCTATAATGATCCTTCATCGCACTGAGGGCTGGCACCTCCCCAAGGCAGCTATCAACAATCAACCTCAGCTCTAGGCCCAGAGAGGGAAGGTGAATGACTCCGAAGACAGAGAGACAGAGAACAGGATTTCAAAGGGAGGGCTGCTGGAGGAGGGGCCCTTCTTCATCAGGGAAGACTGATTCCTTCACTCACTGCCCAGTCGGGCCTCACTCATTACTGACCTTGACAACTGAAAAAAATAAAAAAACCCACTGTTTATATATTAGTTATATTTGATGCCATAAACAAAACAAATTTTAAAAAATCTTTTGTTTTTCCAAATCATTTCTATTTTTCCAACTGATTAAATTATTTGAATACTGTGCCCCAAATCTTTACGATGGAAATGAGATAACCTTCCTTTCTATCGTGTCTGGAGATCAGAAATTAAATTTGTGTGTTAAGTAGATTGTCGATAATGCATTTCAAAAGGTCATAACGTCTGTCTTTAAGTAGAATTGTGCTTGTTTTTTTCATATGAGGAAATATTCCCTTTCAAAAGATGTACCCAAAGATTCTTTCTTGCTCCAGTCTTGCAGCTGGGGCCTCTTTGGCGATGCGAGGGACAATCAAGCAAAACAGCAGCCATGACCATTAACTATTTATTACAGCACAGGCATTGGTTGAGCACTTTGTTCACCTAAAATGATTTTATTATTTTAACAATCTGCTGAGGAAGGTTTTGGTGCCTAACAGAGGAGTCAGGGAGAGTTGAGTCAGGTCACTGAATGGGTGGAAGCCACATAAGATAGGCAGGGACATAGTGAGTCAATGTGGTGGGGATACCCTACCTTACCTCTATAACCAGGTCACCATGGGTGGGGCAAGGGAGAGGGAGTATCAGCATCAGACAGAGCAGAGGTACAGCCACGCTGTAATGTGGGCTGGAGAGAGTAACATAAGGAGGATAGATGAGGCCCGGAGAGTTCTTTGGATTGGGAGAAAGTACATTCAAAAGGCTCTAGCCTTTCTTTTGCTTGTTTGTTTATATCTTGGGTAATGCTTCCAACTGCTTTCTTTTCACTTTTATTTATCGTTTTCATTAGACGACATCCACAAGTATATATTGGTCTGGCAAAGAATATTTCTATGTTTTTATATGTGTTTTAGCGCTATCTATGCATATAGTAGAGCATACAAGGGCAATGTTATGAAAGACTCACAACCTAGCCAAATACCTCGAGGGAATGAGTTACTGGGTGTGGGGGCTCAGGACCATGGTCTCAAGGGATATCAAGGTCAATTGGCATCAGTGTAGCCCCCAAAGACAATGTTCTCCATCATATTTTGATTAATAATGACTGGAGTCTTAAAGTCTTGTTAGCAGGCACTGAAGGTAAAACTGTTGGCTTCTCCCCATACGCAGTAAAGAGGGTGAAGAAAATCAAAGATTCAAGGTAGAAATTTGTCCAAAGAACTAGTGGGTTACATGAATCCCATCATCGATAGGCCTGGGATCAGAGGAACTAGATGGTGCCTGGTTATCATTGTTGGTCACTCTGAAAAGGATTACAATAGGACAGTGATTCTCAACCTTCCTAATGCCATGACCCTTTCATGTAGTTTCTCATCTTGTGGTGACCTCGCAATCATAAAATTATTTTCATTGCTACTTCATCACTATAATTTTGCTACTGTTATGAATCAGGAGACCCCTGTGAAAAGGTGCTTTGACTCCCAAGGGGGTCATGACCCACAGGTTGAGAACCACCAAAAGGAGGTCCTGGATCAAGTGCTAACATATTTTTAAATGCAAAACACAAAATAATAAAAAAAAATTACAGACCTACTGGCCTGATAGAGACTGGTGGAACTCCTACGCCTATGATCTTTAGAGAGCCACAGCCCAACCCTCAGCCAAATCATAGACAGTCCTAGAAGGTGAACAGTAGCACCAGGGAGGTATGTACTTCCTAGAACTATCAGTCCTTTGACATCAAAAGGGCACCAAATGGGAAACCTGGAGGAAGTAAGAGAAAGACTGGTGCTGTCCTATTATGGGAATTGGCATGTGTTTAAGTGGCTGACCTGGAAAATCAATTTGTTTCCTAAACTTTCACTCAAATCACATTAAAAAAAATTAAAAACAGAGCTCTAATAAATATCAGGTCAAATATTAGCTTTTCAAAATTCATTGAAAAGAAGCCACTCTATAGTAGAATGGGTTTGAAGATTTATAAATGAAAAGGCTAGGTAGTAGCTTCTTGAAGTTCTTCTGGTGATATACTTCGTTGAAGAAGAAGATAAGAGCAAACAATTTACACTTTGTTTCCTTAGGGTTACTGTCTAGTAACTGCAACTCATTTGAATAACAAATGGTTTTTAAGAATATACAGACATTGGGTGGGCTATTGAGGAAACAGCTGAGTAAGTGAGTTACCCCTTCTTGTCCTCCTTGTAATCAGGTGAGGGGAGGATTTCTCAGACACCTATGGTGAGTAACTTCAAGAAGTGAAGCAGAGTGAAGATATGCAGAGATTCAAGGGAGAAACGTGTAAGGTAAGGATCTTTTGGATTGACAAAGGGAAGTGGAAAATGTATGAAACACAACAAAAAAAAGAGCTCTTCCTAACGGGCCAGTCCTGGTCTCCCTGAAAGGCCTGACTTGCTGCTCACCTCAGAGAGACGTTTCTTGTTCAGAGTGCATTGTTATGTACAATTCAGAATGGAATTTCTCTCTCTCTCTTTTTAATTGGTGAAGATTGCTAATAAATCCACAGAAGTCTAAAACATATTGTAAGGATCTGAGGGTCAGGGGTACCAGCTCTGAAGGCCTCGCTGACAATCAGGACCGGGCGGGCTTATTGGTGGAGGCTCAAGCAGTCCAGCCGAGAACTTGGCTCGCCAAAGACTTCCTTCATGTGTCCTACAGACCAGTGAAGGATTGCATGTCGGTCTTGCCCTCTGTCCATTTACTGAACTGCTTGAGCACGTGACCCTCTCCTGGGGAAGCTGTCAGTGGGGAGCAGCTTCTCGTGAAGGCGGGTGCCAATCAGAGTCAGGTCAAAGGTGCTGCCAGGCTGCTCCAGGGTGAAGGTGGAGTCGATGGCCAGCTGCTGCAGGAGGCGGCATGGCTTATGGCAGAGCAGGGCTAGTTGGACTCAGAATGGAATTTCTTCTGTTCAAATTACTCTATTTTGGTAAATGTGACAATGCCATACCAGAAACTTGACTTAACTGGAATTCTCCCACATTGCCTATAATTATATCATCTCTGTTAATTTTCCTAATGATAATTACAGGCTTCTACATGAAAGCACTTGGGTGCTGTACCAAATATTTCTAGCACGTGGTAGCCTAGCAGAAAGACTATCCTTCAAGTGACCGAAAAACCCATGAGACTTCTTACCCTCAAGTATTGTGGAGCTGGTCTTGGCAATCAGGATTACGATGAGGGGTTTACTAACAAACAGAAATTAAAGCATACACTCACAAAAATCATTTGCATATAAAATCATTGTTCATTATAGTAAATAATTTTTGACATTAAATTAAATTAGTGGATGATTGGGAGGAATATGGATTCAATCAGCAATTCCTTGCTCTCCCTACCCCCACCCCATCCTGCTCTTTCCCCCCCTTCTCAAGCTCTAGAAGCAGATGAGGTGTTTTAATTATTTTGTTTCACATGTGGAAAGAATAAATCTGAAGGAAATAGCTTAGGATTCCTTCCAAGTTTGAATTACAAATTATCCTGGGACCCTTGAGGAAAGCAACAGCAAACAAGATTTCAGGCATTTCTTTGTCAGCTCAGCCTGGCGATCAATGTTGAAAGCTACCTTGAGTTCCTTGTTTTTTCCTTGTGTTGTTACCCATTGCTGAGAGAAATTTAATCTTCCCTTGGATAGGTCCATGGTATGAGTTATTCATGCTATGGGGCCACTGTTCTATGCCCAGAGCCTGTGAACGGTGCTTGCTGCACACACACACACACAGCCTGGGGAATAAATGCTCCCAGGGAAACCCAGGTAAATGATTAGGGCTTCAGTGGTCATCAATCTGTTGTCCCTTTAGCTTGAAGCCTGTGCCATAGGCTGCGGAGGCTCATGACCTCATGTGCTGTCCACAGGAGGGAGGAAGCAGGTGGCTTGCTCCACCAAGTCCTTCACCCTCAATCCACAGGTTAGCAGCAGCCCTGGTGTGCAGTGGTTCAGTACTGGGCTGCTGGCTGAAAGAGGCGTCAGCCCAACCAGCTGCTCCACAGAAGAGGATACCTGATGGCCTGCTCCCACACTATCACAGAGCAGGGCCCCCATGAACCAGCCCTGCTCTGTCCTAGAAGTTGCTGAGAAGCAGAATGGACCGAACAGCATACCACAGAGATCTCACTAACGGATCAGCTCTGCTTTCCCAGCTGTCAGAGAAGGAGGCCTCCACATGGAGCATTTGACCCGAATCTGAATGATTCGCAATTTCTTCCATTCCCTCTTATCACCCTCCTCCCCACATCTTACCCTGGTCAACCTCATGCTGGGGACACTTTCCTTTGAGGCAATATGACCCTGCAGTCGCCCTGTGTGTCAGAGGAGAACTGGGCTCCGTGTGTGACTTCCAATGGGTGAGGATTTTCGAAATTTGATCTCCAGGCCTTTCTTCAGAGCCACCTCTGGGTGGAGCAAAACCCCCAGCCTTTCTGTTTGCTGCCGAGTATCTTAACTATTGGGATCACCCAAAGATTAACCAATTTTACAGCCCTGAGGGCTATCTTTCTGTCTTTGATTCATGTGAAGGACAATTTTGAGCATCACTTAGAAGTAAAATGTGCCATCTACCTGAGAAGCAACCAAGTCCACATGGAAGAAGCACACCAGCCTGTGCAATCATGAGGTGATGAAGGGATTAGGTATCAGGTATCAGGCATCAAAGAACAAAAAATCACATCTTGTGAATGGGTGGTGGGGGGTGGTGCAGAGCAGGGACCCAAAGCCCATCTGTAGACAACTGGACATCATCTTACAGAAAGGTCGCTGGAGGAGATGAGCCAGTCAGGGCACAGTGTAGCAAGGATGAAACATACAAATTCCCTCTAGTTCTTAAACGCTTCCTCCCTCTCACTATCATGATCCCAATTCTATCTTATAAATCCGCCTAGACCAGAGGATGTACACTGGTGCAGATAGGAACTAGAAACTTTGAGAATTCAGAGCAGATGATCCCCTCAGGACCAGTAGTGAGAGTGGTGATACAGGGAGGGTGGCCAGAAAGTGGAATAGAAAGGGGGAACCACTCACAAGGGTCTATATATAACCCCCTTCCTGGGGTGAGGGGGGTGAAAGGGGTGTCGGGCAGTGTAAAATACAACAAAATAATAATAATTTACAAATTATCAAGGGCTCATGAGGGAGGGGGAACAGGGAGGGAGGGGAAAATGAGGAACTGATACCAAAGGTTCAAATAGAAAGCACATGTTTTGAAAGTGATGGCAACAAATGTACAAAGTGGCTGGTACAATGGATGTATGTGTGGATTGTGATGAGTTGTACGAGTCCCCAGTAAAATGATTTAATAAAAAAAATGCCATTAATAGTAACTGGAACATTGATCTTTGAGTGATGTTACCTACATGTTATTTGTTAAAAATAATATAACTGATAAAATATTATTAACCATTGTGTAGGTATCATTTTATCAGTAGTAAAAAGCACTGAAGACATTGAGTATTTCACAGATTAGCTTAGTAAACCCTGAGGAATTTTGTAGTATGAGAGGGCTATGTTCTTGGTAGTGTTTTTTCTAAAAGTCTCTTGCTCAGGCATTTTTTTTTCTCCTCTCTCCATTTACATTCGATTCTCTTGACTCTAACCTTCCAGCATGGCACCTAACTGGCCTCCTCTGGCCTTTAAGCTGCAAAGGGAGAGTGTCTCAGGCAACCCATAATATTGCATAGTCCCTGAGAAATATGCCTCCAGCTACCAAGGCTCCCTAAGCACTTACAACCAGTCTCTCCCAGTACTCTTCCTGAAGGGTACCTTCTGCAGGCACCAATGTAGAAAACATTTCCCTCTCTGGTGCAATGCAGCCTCCCTGTCAAGTGATGCCACAAGCATTTTGCTGAGAAAGAATACCATCAGGGAGGTGGTTGTATCACTTTTTAAAATACTCATGGTCTTTGTCAAGATAATGATTGCAGATTGGAAGATGCTGAGCATCTCTGGCAGGTTCCATGTTGGATTATCCAACAAACAAGGGAAGCCCAAGCATTCCTGTGCATACTTTCTCATCTGGAATCTCACGCATTCATCACATCAAAGATTCTGCATCTAGGCAACATGACTGCTCTCTCTCTCTCTCTCTCTCTCTCTCTCCAAAATCCACACCACTTTCCTACAGAATCAAATCCTCTATTCAAATGTATAGTCAGTCCCTGACAGGGACTGAGGACCCAGTGAGCAAGGCAAGCATCAGCTTACTTATGCTTACTTTCTCATTTGTACTGATCAGCTTCACTATAGATTAGGAAATAAGCGCAAATAAGTAAGCCTGTGCTAACCTTCCTTACTAGGTAATCCACCTGGGGCAGGTTATATGGAACATATATTGATTCTGGGGAGAAAATAGTAAGAAAAAACACTGTGCTGTGTTGAAAAAGAAGCCGTGGGCTATTTTAAAAGCATACATTAAAAAAATACTTCTGGTAGAAAATGTACATACTCATGAGATTGCATTTTGTTTCAAAACCTCAAAGCACTACCCAGTCATAAAATCTTTCTTTGAAGCCAATGGAATTAATTTTTTTTTATCAGTTCCAGTATCCTTTCATTGATTGAACATCTATCATAGAATATTAGTGCTGTACCAGATTCTACCAGCAATCCAAAGATGGATTATGTACAGCACTTACCTTCAAAACACACTATCACACTACAATAAAATGAAATAACAACAAAAACAGCCTGCTGCCATTGAACCGATTCTGATGCATAGCAACACTACATAGGGGTTCTACAACTGCAAATCTTTATGGGAACTGACAACCTCATTTTTCTCCTAAAGAGATAGCCTGTCATGAAGGAGACGTCATTCTTGAAACAGGAAGTTATATGATCCCTGGCAGTCAGTTTGTAATGCAAGGCTGAAAACTTTAAAATTATTGAGTTCTATTTTATGGAAAAGGTTAGGTGAGTCCATTAACATTTTCCAAGAGGTCCTCAACAATTAATTCATTTTTAAAAATCTGACAGAAGTTATGGTGACTAGGCTAATTTATCCCAAACCAGATGGCCAAGATGCAAGAGTTTGCACTGGTCTTAGATGGTCAGATGACTTTGACTCAATCCACAGTGGATTCATTTGCTCACTTTGGGACTGGTCAAGAGCCCAAACGGAAAGAAATCTTCATGTAGCTTTCTGTGATTTAAAAAAAATGAATTTCTGAATCATGTTCTATCTAGCAGTTATCAATTGGGGTTAAGGATGAAGATCTTCACACTAGAGCAGAGATGGAGCTGGGAGAGATATTTACTTTGGTTTATGACAAGACAAAACAAAACAAAGCTCTGAAACCAATTCAATGAGCTACAATGTTGTATTTGTTGGAGCAGAAGGAAAATTATGTGCAAAAGCAATGCCTGTGTTTAAGTCCTGACTAGTGAATGTGAACAGATGGCAGCAATGGGGCTAAGGACAGCACGTGTGAAGATGACCAACCTGGGAACTGTGTTTTCCTGAAAGTTTAGTGCAGTCCAGTGGTATAAAATAGTATCCAAAACCAAAGCAACAACAAAAAAACAAGACTACTTAGTTTACGGGAGTAAAGGGAAATGATTCTAAATGAAAGACCTGATACTGAGTGCAAACTAGTTAGAAACAGTACTTGGCCTATTTCATGCAGTTCTCCTTGGCTGCTTCAGAGTGACCCTAGAGAGTAGAACGGCCACTGGTGGAGTTCTGAGGCTGGGGACATTTATGGGAGCAGAAAGTCTCTTCCTTCTCCCAGGAAGCTGCTGGTGGTCTCTCCAATTGCTCAAACACACCTTGGTCCTTCAAGTAACATCACTGCTTGTCAGTATTCTTGGAGTTGGGCAACAGGCTTACTCGAAGCAATGTGTTGTTTGTTTTCTTGACAGATGCTGTGTGAGCACTGATTTTGGATTCAAGCAAGATGAAATCTTTGACAATTCCAACTTCATTTATTATGATGGTCCAGATGTTACCTGTCGGTCCAGTTGTGAGAAGGTTTGATTTCTTTACATCGAGTTGGTAATCCACACTAAAGGCTACAATTCTTTATTTCATCAGCAAGTGCTTCCAATTCTCCTTCCTTTCAGCAGTCAAGGTTGTGCATAACCTTCCTCTAATTCCGATGACTCATCCTTTTTCATGTAATCTAGCTCCTCTGATGATTTGTTCAGCAGAGTAAGTATGGTGAGAGGATACATCCCTGATGCATACTTTTCTTGATTTTAAACCATGCATTAGCTCTAATGGGCATACAACATGCAATAGAGTAAAAGAAGTCATAGAGGAAGTGGTCTTACTTCAACATGAGAAATAACTCCATATCTATGAAGGAATAAATAGTTTTGTGATGTAATGAGTCCTTTGGGATGGAAAGCATGTCAGGAGAAAGGAGAGGAGCACATTAGATCGAGATATGGAAATGGAATCATGTATTAGGTGGGGAAATAGAACAAATGATCCTTGATGTCCTTGCAAAATCTAGAGTCCTCTTGGTGGTATCAATGCTTAACTGTTAACAAAAGGTTGACAGCTCAAGCTCACCTGAGGCTCCTCAGAAGGAAGGCCAAGCTAGCTACTTTGGGGAAAAAAAATCATCGATTGAAGCCCATGTACGGCCAAATTCTACTCTGACACACATGAAGTCATTAGGAGTCAGAATTGATCAGAAGGCACTTTTTTTGGTATTGCAAAGTCCTGAAGAATTCTCTTCTGTCTGCATTCATCCACACATTGACATTCAGTCACAGTATTGCTCTTACTAACAAAATCACGGAGAAAGAGTCATTTGTTTGTTAAAAAGTGCACAATACAAGACCTTGTCACCATGGCTCATCCATAGACATTCAACAAGCATTTGTTGAATAAATGATCTTGGCTTGTAAGACAAAAAAATAATGAAAACAAAACACACAGCTTTATAAATAATACAATGTAGTCTTGAGTATGTGCATTAAAGTGCTACTAGGCACCATTTCTATCTGCCTGCTTCCTGCACAAGGAGGAAAAATGACAAAACCTCAGTCCTCTTGACTCTTCTTTCTTCACCTTTCTTCTCCCCTTCTCACTTGATGTCACCTTCCATTCTTCTAGGAATTCCATTCTAAACCTTTAAGCTCTCAACAAATCATCCCCCCCACCATCTGAAAAGATTCTTCTCTCACTCACTTAACCTTGCTGATTGACAGACTGATCAGGGTGAATGACTTCCAGTCATTGCTTGATTTAACCAGACTAGTGCCTTTAAAGCCTTCCTCTATAATTGGACCACTAATGCTCCAGGAAGTACTCAGGGCTCAGTATACAGAAGGAGACAATAGCTTGGTGAGTCCATGAGAATCTTCTCTTTAAAAAGACCTCCTACATCCAATCAACTATGCGTTTCCCTCCTTAAATTAGTTTTTGGGTGTGTGTCTGTGTGTGTGTGAAAGAGAGAGAGAGAGAGAGAGAGAGAGAAAGAGGTAGGTTGTAAATTGTATATGTTTTTGCTTCATTTAAACATTCCAGATTAGGATGGAGACTGGAAGAATAGAAAATCAAGTCAGAAAGGTTAAACAGTTTCTTTGTGCAGAGCTCAGCATGAGTTCTCCTAACTCTTCCCAGCCCATTTCTGTGGATGAGAAACAAAACAAACCCCAAGTTCACTGCCATTGAGTTGATTCTGAGTGATAACAACCCAGTAAGAGGGGGTCGAGTGGTCCCAGTGGGTTCATCCAACCTCATGGCTAGCATCCCAATGCACAACCACGAAGCCACTCAAGCAGACAGCTTTTGGATAAGTTGTGATTGCTCGAAGCCTCTTTGAAGGATGCTAAATGACAGAAATATGTATGTTTGACACCTCCTGGTGCAATCCCGCTCGGGCTTCCTCTCATTTTCCAAATCATTCTCCCCTTCAACTAGTGACCTCTCCAAACCCGCCAGCCCTTCACTTGCCTTTCCTTCACATAAGGGATCCTGGTGGTGAGGCTATTAAATGGGAGGCTTGGCGTTTGCACCCCCCCCCCCAGGTGCTCTAAGGGAGAGGATGTAGCCACCTGTTTCTGTAGAGATAAGCCTGGGAAAGCCTATAGGAAGTTTCCTTCTATCCCATCAAGTTCCCATGAATCAGAGTTCTGTAGGTAGCTTATTTTTCTTTTTAAAATCGTTTTATTGGACTGCAATTTAGCAGTTCAACCATATTAAGAAGAGTTGGGCAATCATTCCTACAATCAATTTCAGAACATTTTCTTCTCATACTCTAAGTTTTTAGCTAGTTATTCTTCCCAACTCAACCTCCCCTTTCATGCCCCTTAGGTCCTCGTCAATCCAGTTACAGTCCCTGTACACTTACTGTGATGGTCGTGTGCTTATGTTAATTTCATGGAGATGTGGGGATGGAGTCTGGCCTGTTCATCTGGAGATAGCCATTGAGTAGCCAATGAGGCCTCCGTGTGGGCATGGCTTTCACCTGAGACTCCAGGGAAATCTCGCGATATTTCCCTCATGGAGATGAGAAGCTATCTCCCCAGTCGTTGGGATTTAGTCTCAGAGACAACGAACTACGGACGAGACAAGGTAGCAGTGTCCCAGGAGCTGGAAGAACTGGAAGAGAAGCCACATGGCTTTACCGTGATGGAACCAGACCTCGGAAACTGGAGAAGCCATGAGGAGACTCTGCCAGCGCTGAGTTGCTTCTACCACCACTAGATGCTGTTGATGGACCCTGAGCCCTGGAAGCGAGGAGCCATGGGGAGACCCCTGCCAGCGCCAGAATTCAGAAGTGAGTCGAAAGTGTGACTTCATGAGTTGGAAGGAGACTTTATAGACTGATATTGGGCATATGGGCTAATATTGGACTTACGACTTTTCGCTGGACTGGGTTGGGATGCTTTCTTAATGTCCCGTTCTTCTTGTATATAAACTGTACCCTGATATCCATATGCATGTTTATGAATTTGTTCCTCTAGTTTACCCAGACTAACACACTTACCTATCCTGGATTTTATAGATAGGAATCTTACAAAACACAAACAAACCAAGAAAAATACACAACAATGACGAAACAAAGTAGAGAAAAACCTCAACTGAAAAAAAAAAAGCAGAAAATATGAAAAACAGCAGCACTTTTAAAATGGATCAAAAGAGAAATCAAATGTTAAGGTGCTACCTTTTACCCTAACTACATCTGCCATAATCAAGTTGACACGGCTCTTGGTCTGATTAGCATGGCTATTCACATCCCTGGGCTATGGTCAGAGGGGATTCACTAGAGGTTTAATCCATGTGGGTGCCCTAAAAACTAGGCTTAGGCTTCTGACTATGAACAATTCGTTCTTATGACATCGCTCTGCTCTATGTCCATGAAGAGGCCCCTGAAGATGTGGGTGCTATGCCAAAGCGTGATGAAGAAACGGTGACCGGCTAGCAGCAAGAATTGCATCTGTGGCCCTAAAGACTTGTCTTCAATGAAACACCAACTAAGTCTGCAAGGAAGATGTGCACCAGCCTGTGTGATCCAAGGATTGTAAATAATAAAATTCAAATCCAAAGACGGGAATTGTATCAGAACTTAAATTGTGAACATCCAATTTGCAGTCAGCTAGATAGACTGTTTGGTTTTGTTTTGATATTTTCTTTACATGCTGGGCTCTTCACTTGCCCTACCCGAACCCAGCCACTTCCTTCCCCTTCCTTTGACCCAAGCGACTCAGATGTGTGTTTTACATTTCCAGCTCATTTGTTGCTAACTCAACTCATTTATTTTTAAGACCTCCTCTTTCTGACATGCTAAATGCCTCCATGTGTCTCTCTATTACTTCTACCTCTGCTAACATAGCTCTGGTATCAAAGAGGATATTGCAGCACATCCTCTGTAATTAACTAAGGTTCCCCTCTATTAGTACCAGCCCCATCCTTGGACCTGCCAGGCTTTCATGTATCCAGGAGAGAGACATAAAGCTGCATGACATCTCACAAACAGCCTCTTGTAAATTCAAAGTATTAACGCCACAGCACAGCACTGCCCCGTGCTTGCCACAGGGGAATGCTGCTTTAAACAGGAATTATCCTTCCCAGGCCACAGAAGCCCAGAGGTAGACAAGTCCGTGCCAGGTCTGGTGAGCATGGCGATTTAGTCTTCAGTTTCATGATGAACTCTGCTTCATGTTCTTAGCTGCCTTACCCTAATGATCCTTAATGCCACTGTCCTGGGATGGAGGAAGACAGGAGCTTAAATGAAAACATCGAGTGTAGAAAAGACTCCACCACAGCCCTCCCTGCTGTGCGGGGGCCCACCGATGTCTGCTGTTGACCTGGATACTTAAGTCTAATAACACAGACTGGTGCCTGGAGCTTGCATCCGAGAGAAGAATGGAGAGTGACATGAAACTCTGGACATTGGAAATTGAAGGGGGAGGATTCCGACTAAGGCATTCTCTAGGCAGGTGGTCCCCAGTCTGTGCTAAGGGTTTTCTTTGATCATGATCTTTTGATGACCGGCTTTTAAGAGCCAAGGCCAACTGTGAAGTTGCTGACAGAGAAGAAATAGCTGAAGAAGCAGAGAGGAAAATCTGTGTCTGTGAAAGTAGAATCAAATTCCACCCGCCCACCGGGCCCCACATCCCTGCAGGGGATGGGTCCTGCCTACCGACAAGACCTTTGTTAAGACCCTGCTAACATGTGAGACCCTAGTGGTGGTGAAGGAAGCTGCTTTTGGGAACTGCTCTGAGACTTGGAAATAGGCTCTCCCAAATCAGGCTGATTTCATTAGGGCTTTGAGAATTTCCTCCTATTGAATCAAGTGATCAACTTCTTGGATTTTCCCAAAGTTTAATTAAGCCCTGGCATGATGACATTAGTAGTGTGTTTGTTTGGCGGTTGAAGTTTGGAGGGGAGGCAGTTTTAGGTTTATAGAAATTGGGCAGGGCTGTTATGGAATCTTTTCTATACTTGATGTTTTCATTTCAGCTCCTGTAGAGAAAATACAGCACTACAAATACTGTCCCTCCTCCCTCAACTTCCAAATACAACCCCCAAAGTTTCCCCAATTAAATACATCCATCATGCAAAGGTGTGCCTCATGATGGGAAACATTCTAATTGATGAACCAAGATCATTATCTATTCTTTGCATTGCACACTCCTATTAGGAGTTTTCACAAATGCATAATATCATATCGTCACCTTGATGGGGTCATATGTAATAACTTCACTGCCCTAAAAAGTGCCCTTGGTTGCATCTAGTCACTCTTCCCCCTCAGTCTCTGACACATGTTGATCTTTTCACGTTCTCTAGAGTTCAGCCTTTTCCATAGAGTATAGTTGGTTTTCTGTTTGTTGTTTGTTTTGCTTTTTCCTATTTGTCATCTTTCACTTAGCAGTCTGCACTCAAGGTTCCCCCATATATTTTCATGGTTTGGTAGCTCATTTATTTTTATTACCACTGGCATTCTATTGTTTTGATGTACCACAGTTGTTTATCTCTTCAAGATGCGATGTCTTTCAAAAGGCTTTTCAATTTGAACAGGCTCCTGTTTCAAGTTCTTACCAAGAGGAGACTTGGGAACACAGAAGTAAAGAACCATGGCTGTCCCAACTTCAGGGACAGAAACGCTTCTCCTGGGAAGAGTGAAGAGGGGAAAAGAGAGGAAAAGCCAGGGAGAGTATGTGCTCATACCTTGCTGTTTTTCCTGTGGTTGCAAAGGGATTGAAGCACTACATCTGAGTAAGGCTTACTTTTGCTGCCTGGTACACAGTCCATTACAGATGACAGACCCTACCTGTTTACAACCTTGCCTTTTTTACCTTTACAGCTAAAATTCTTTCAAAATCAGGGGTATGTGCCCGAGTCATCATTATCTAAAAGTGAGAGAGAAAAACTACTGGACCAAGAGGCCCAGTTCTCTTATTGGTTCAAATGTCAAACAAGAGATGCAGACAACTCTACCCTCTTTATCTCCAGTTAGAGAAAACGAGTCTTACATTTGCTGGTAGAAGTTCCATTGCCATAGAAATAAAATAGCAGAAATGACATTTGAAAGCACAGATCATTGCAATTCATTTTAATGTCTAATATTCTTCTGTGTCTCTCTCCTGCCCACCCCCCATTTATAGTCTGGTTCATCATTAAATAAACAAATGAATAAAAATGTTGAAAATCTCCTTCCCATACAGGTTGGAGGGTTAAATTCCAAACCAGGACCGCTGTCGGGGATTGTTTGTCCATGCTTCTGGAAGCTGGCCGGTCAACCTCTTTCCAGGACAAACACCATCCCCCAGAGGATCAGTATCCTGAAAATAATCCACAGATGACTGCCACATGAGTTCCATTTTCCTGATGACTCTAAAGAGGATCAGTGCCCCAGTCCCCAAGACAATGGTGCTCAGAGCTAAACCATTTCCTCTGCATCTCTCTCTCTTTGACATCTTCCCTTGATGTAAAACACTGAATTATAAAGCTCATTTTTAATGAGACTCATCAGATATATGAAAAAAATTGTATACCTGATCAAATAATGATATTGCAATTACTTCTACAAACACTACTACTACAACTAGTAATGAGAATAAATGTTACCTAGTTTTTACTCTGTGTGAGGTGTATTCAAACCACCTCCATGAATTAATTCATGTAATTCTCATAATGGATTATACATATCCCCATCTCCTTCTGAGCCCAGCCCTCAAAGCTTACAGCATATTAGGGAGGTACCATGCATGCATAAAAACCTCTTGGACTATGTTCATCTAAAAGGCAGAATATATCATATTCATCATTAATCCTCTACCAGACACAGGAGACAGTGTAAATTCACATAAAAATTGGGAATTTTTGATTCATATAATGAAAATCATTCTCCACTAGATCTTTCTAGCCCTTTGTAATCACTTTAATTTCATTTGAGGTGTTATATCGAGAGTAGAACACCTAATAGCTGATCTAACCTAAACAATAACTGTCTATCTTAGTGAGCTCTAACTCCTGCCTATCCCCAATTTCCCAGTTGACTCTTGGCTAGTGAAAACAGGGACAGTGGGCAATGTTTTGATACATTTCATACCATTTGGTTTGCAATTACTGTTTTCATGTCCATCTCCCATATATCATGCACATGGAGGACATGTGAATTTCACACTGAGACTGGGTTAAAGAACAGCATTTCTTGTAGTTGTGCTCTGGCACCTAACTGTTCTAACTGGTAGAACAGTTGCATAGTTCTACCAACCCCAATGCATACATATCCTCTGAAGACTCAAGAAGCTGTGCTACTTGACCAGATGCTGCTTGGCACCCTAGTAGTTTCCAGTCTAACTCTTGAGCTATCAGCATGATTAGTTAGCTGGAAGATAATATTTCCTGAATATATACTGTGTCAATCACCTAATCTGGTGTCAACTTGAGGATTAGGAGTGTAGGGGTGGAGTCTAGCCTGTCAAGCTGTCAATCTGGAGATAGCCAATGAGATCTCTGTGTTGGCAAGGCTTTCTCCTGAGAATTCTGGGAAATCCAGCCGTATACCTCCCTTGCAGGTGGGGGACTCACTACTCAGTCCCTTGGAGAAGCTCTACTAACAAGACACAAGGCTGACCCCCTGTGAGACGTCCCAGAGGAGAAGCCACATGGGCTTACCCTGATGGAACCACACCTCTGAAGCCAGAAAAGCCATGTAGAGACTCTTGTCAGTGCTCAGATGCCTGAGAAGCCACAGAGAGGTCCCTGCCAGCACTGAGATACTTACAATGCCACTGGATACAGAAGACTGCACCCACTGGCCTGTGATCTTCCTGCAGTCAGCATCATTACATGAGTTTCCTGAGTCTGAAGAAGACTTTACAGCTTGCTGGAGGACATAAGGGCTAATATCAGACTTATGGACTTGATCTGGACTGGGTTGGGATGCTTTCTCAGTGTTCAGTTATTCTTGTAGATACATGTCTCTCTTATATACACATGTGTGTTATGAATTTGTTTCTCTAGTCTATCCGGACTAACACATATATCCATTGAGGTTACAGGAAAGAATGATAACATGTCTAGGAAATATGTACTCAAGTACCCTTGTTAAACAAAATTGCAGATCTTGTCCTTTTTAAAGACAATTTCAGATTGCTAATCACCCCAAGCCAGAGTAATCATCATTATTAATGTAAATGTTACCTCACAGTTTCCAGAACAATTTCATCAACAATGGTGCATTGTAACATTTGCTCAAGTGTTTCCTTCCCCACCATGACATGACATCCTTGCTCCACTGACACTGGACTTGGCTTTGGCCACTGGAAGGTGGACTGTCCAGGGTGAATCCCTTTCGAACCAAAGCTTTAATTGTTATTGTGAAATTCCACTTCCTCCTTTGCATGCTAGCCCAAGGCTGTGAGAAATGCTTCATCTCCGGTGTCCAGCATACTTTCAGCCTGGCTACAGAAATGAAGGACATGCAAGCAGGTCTAAGCCCAAGTCCAGTGGAGTCCAGCTGAGCCACAGTCAACCAAGAAAACCCTGAGGGAGAAATAAGTGGTGGTATTTGAAAACCATGAAGATTCTGGAGTTGTTTTTCATACGGCATTGTTATCACCTAACCTGGGTATAGATTTTGGTATGCCTATATTATCTCTTACATTGCTCAAAATCACTCTGACAATGGAGAGAGGCACAGCCTTTATGCTCATTTTACGGAGGAAGAAACTGAAGCTTATAAAGAATCTGAGGCTCATCTAATATCACAAAACTAGTAATTTTGGGAAGCAATTATCAAATCCAGATGTTCTGATGCCAAGAGTAGTGCTCCATTACAAATGTGGCCTAAACAATGCCCTGCTCCATGGGAAAGCTCTTGCCATCAATAACCATTTTCTTTCCAAGTTTTCCAGCTAACTAAGCACATATCTAATGGTTATGAAGTTATGAGTTGGGACGATTCTCTAATATGAAAATGAAGATTCAATTTGTGTAAAATTTTTATATGCTGTAGAAGTATTATAAATTATTGAACCCTTCCTATCTCAATTGATTCTCACAGTGCACTGTATTTGTCTTCATTTTCTTTTGTTGTTGTTATCAGGAGTGGGTGGATTAGCTTTTCAAATTCTGCCTGAGAAATACCATTCCTAGTCCTTTACTTAAATCTATTCACTGGACAATTACATCTCCCTGCTGGGTACTGGGCAGCATTACAAGGGGTTCATGGACTATAGCAGCTGCAGTCACTTCTTTGCAAAGACCAAACTGGCCTGCGTCCAGATGTCCAACTGACCATATTAAATAGCTACCCAGGCAGAGAGGGCACACATACAATGCCATTTCCTCAAGATGCATCTTATTATTATAGTTATTGACATGTATTAAGCACTTAGCATGCCCAAGGGCTTAATGCATGTTAATAACAGACTACCCCCACACATGTGATTAACTATGGCATGTGCCTCATTTCTTCTTTTCTGCCATTTTAGCCATCCTATCTACATGAGTAGAGTCTGAGTCTGGATTCGACTTCAGTTCCAAAGGAGAAGATAGAAAATGATGGCTCCAAAAGACTGATATCAGGGAGTTCAAGAAGGAAGAAAATGTTTTGAAGCTGACTTTGGTAGCAGTTGTACAACACTGTTTGATGTGATTGAATTAAAGAATGGTATGATGCCTGGATTTGCTCCTAGTAAAATAGGTTGGGGAAAAAAATAAAGCAGGCATCATGACATTAAAAAACACACTCTGTTTTGGAACAGGGTTCAAGAAAGAGACACCCACTTTGTTATACCTGTCAGTGACAGGAAGGGGAAAGAGTACATTGGGAGATAGGATCAGAAATCTGAATGAGCTGCAGAAGATTCAAATGAAATGGAAGGTAGAAGGGACGTTCCTTAAGTTCTAGGTAGGTAACAGTCAACAGTAAGATGAATGGCACAAACTAGAGCTAGATGCACGGAATGGATATGATCAGTCATAAGAAGTAGCAAGTCAGCAAGATTGGCCTGCAGAGTGAGAAGTGTGCAAGTTGTGAAGCCCTTCTTCCTCAGCCCACCATCTCTGATGAGAATATCTGAACAAATACTTGTCATTCTAGTCAATGCTTGCATAAAATGATAACTAAACAAACAAGATACTTATGGTTCTTGGTTCATTGGACATAATGGTGCTGCCTTGTGCTGGGTACTCTAGAGAATAAAAACCAATGAAGCTTATATATGTTTATTGTGGCAGTCATGTGCTTATTCTAATTTTATAATTGAAATGTAGGGGTGGAGTCTAGCCTGTTAATCTGGAGATAGCCATTGAGTAGTCAATGAGGTCTCTGTGTGGACATGGCTTTCTCCTGAGATGTCTGGTAAATCTCGTGCTATTTCCCTCATGAAGATGAGAAGCTATCTTCCCCAGTTGTTGGGAGTTAGTCTCAGAGACGATGACTCACAGACAAGAAAAGATGGCAGTGTCTGAAGAGCCGGAGAAGCCACACAGCTTTGCCTTGATGGAGCCAGACCAATGAAGCTGGCTGCAGAAGCCTTGTGGAGACCCCTGCCAGAGATGAGTTGCTTCTGCCACCATTGGATGCTGTTGATGCACCCTGAGCCCTGGAAGCGAGGAGCCATGGGGAGACTCCTACCAGCACCAGGATTCTGCACCCACTGACATGTGACTTCATGAGTTGGAAGGAGACTTTATAGACTGATATCGGGCATACAGGTTAATATTGGACTTATGACTTTGACTTTGAACTGGACTGGGCTGGGATGTTTTCTCAATGTCCTGTTCCTCTTGTATATAAACCTTTTTCTTATATCCATATGCGTGTCTATGAAATTTGTTCCTCTGGTCTACCTGGACTAACACATTTATATATAGAGAGAAAATTTTAATCATGAAAATGGTTAATGTAGCTGTACAAGTGGGCAAGTTTCAGGGCCATGGATCAGACAGGATGTTGGAGGGATCTCCTGCCTTCTGGAGCTTGGGTGCTAACGAATCCAAAATCAACAGGAAGATAGCAGGATTGTGGCTTCCAAGGAAAATGAATCTAGGGTCAGCAGATCAGACACTCTGTTACTGATGACGTTCAAGGTCAGAAGACAAACCATCAGCCACCGACTCAAGTATAAAGAGTTGGAAGTCCAATGAGCAAGAGGCAAAATCCAGTCCTAGGGAACAGCAAAGAAGCTTTTCTACTATGTCCACTTATACTGGAAGTAGCGGAACCTCTCTTTTGATTACACCAGGGCTTTGATCTGACTAAGGGTGCTATATCCTACCCTAATCTCTGTACAAAAGCTTGACTCCATATAGCAGACCTAATTTGAGATGTGACTACATTTCCCTAGATCCCATCATGGGGAAATAATAGGTCTGAACTGTCAAAAGCACTGAGAATCTTAGTTCCACCACATGATACAAAAGCTAATTATCAGAGTCTACCACTGGTCATCTTGGCACCTGTGTGCGTCTCCCAAAACCATACAAAATCCCTAAATAAAAATAGTTATAAAGTCACGCTTGCACCTAACATGATACAACTAAAAAGTATACAATAAGATGTATGAATTCCACTTACATTTTATATTTTATAAGTGAATATATATATATATATATATATATATATATATATATGACAAAGGAACACTTCTTAGCCAGTAGAAGAAAGAAAGTCTTGATACTTGGATTTTGCAACATGGATGAATCTTGAAAATATTATGCAGAATGGAATATGCTGATCATAATATATATGATAGTGTGCACAATTATTTGAAATAGACAAGTGCATAGAAACCAAGTTTATAAGTGGTTACTGGTACAAGGGTGTGTTAGGGTTCTCTAGAGAAACAAAACCAGGACACTAGTAATTCTCTCTATATATTTATAAAGATAGAAAGATATTTAACATAAGATATAAACAGTTAACTAATCTATCAAGCAGTTCAAATGGCTTGGTGCAACTCACTTGTGTGAGACAGCTAGTAGACGGGCAGTCCTTGGAGTCTTGAGGGCCACCGAGCAGTCCTCTGTAGATCAATTCAGGCTATCTGGCCATAAGCAGCGAAAAACAAGATAGGTCACCAACAGTCAGCCAGATGATAGAGTCCGATAGTCCCCAGCTCACGAGATGTATATTCTGGTAATGTGGCAAAGCAGGGGTTGAAGGAACCTCAACTCAAAGCAACCCAGTCCACGGATTAGGTGCCCCACAGGCAGTGTAGCTTGGAAATCGAGGCATAGGACAAACAAGGCAGCTGGCTGCTCCGAAGATCCAAGAGCAAGAGAGAAATGGCAGGGCTTGCCAAACCATCTATATCTCTGTCCTTCAACTGATCTTCTTTGGCCAGGTTGTCAAAAAGGGTTTTGCAATAGACTGTTAACTTAAGGTTGGTGACTCAAATGCACAAATTGACTCTATAGAAGAAAAATCCTGGCAAACTGCTTCCATAAAGATTATGCCCAAGAAAACCCAACCCAGTAGTTGACACAGGGGTCAATCTTGAGTTGAGGATGTCTCTATGGTAACTAAGAACAAGACAAGCCGAGGTGGGAAAGAGATATAAGAAGAGTCATTTCTACTCATGGTGGTAAAATCATTTGGAGATAAATAGTGGTGATGGTTGTATCACCTGGTGAATGTAGCTAATGCCATTGAATTGCACATGTAAAAGATGTTGAATCAACAAAATATTATGTTTTTATCACAGTAGAATAGTTTAAAATACAAATCTAAAAAATGTAAACAACTCATTAGAAACTTGAAAAAAGTTTAAATACGTTTGCCAAGATATTTCAAACTCAGGATATACAGGACCAAGTTCAGCAGGAAATAATATGAGCTTTAAGAGCTGGAGAAATTTGGATTCCTGGGTGATTTTTAAATATTTGAAAGTGTTGCTAAAAAGGCTGTAAAAATTAGGACTCCAAAACAAAAAGCTCAATGCCACGGAGCTGATTCCAAGACTGTAACTGTTAATGGCAGTGGGCAGCATTCCTTTCTCCTAAGGAGACACTGGTAGTTTTGAAATGCTGGTCTTCTGATTAGCAGCCAATGTACACTCCATTATGCAACCAAAGCTGCTAAAATGAAGACTAGCCTGACCAATCGATCTGAGATTCGAACCCACCCATTGCTTCACAAAAGGAAATGAGGTTGGTCCTCCAAGTTAGAAATCTGGAATCCAAAGGAACACTTCTACTGTGTCATATAGGAGCTCTATGAATTCAAATCGGCCTGATGGCAGTAAGTTTGTTTTTTTTTTGTCACAAGAATGAACCTATCTGTCTTCAAGGAATACAGCTAAGATGTTATTACGAAATAAGGATCTAGAGGCTTCATAACAAATGCTTGGGGCATATTATCAAAAGAAACAAGTTCCTAGAGAGATATACTGGATAAAGTAGATAGCAAAAATAAAATAAAATAAAATAAAAGACTCCCTTCCCCCACCCACTGGCTATAGCAAGGAGCTTATACATAGCAACAATTATGAGTCTGAGACTGGTATGTGACCGAACAGTGTTTCCTGGTATTGTACAACAGGTCTGTAGACACCCGAACCAACTGGGTGACTTCCAATAGCAACAACAAGCACTCAACCTCTAGTCAAAGGGTTGAGAGATCAAACCCACCCAGAAGCACTTCATAAGTTAAGCCTGACAATCTGCATCCAAAAGGTTACAACCGTGAAAACCTTATCTTCTCAACTGGTTTGACTCTATGTCCATGGGGTCACCATGAGTGAGAATTGGCTTGATGGCAGGTAATGACAACAGCAGCCTTTGATTTGGGAAAATAAGCAAATCTCTCAAAACATCAGAGTAAGCTGTAAAACATAGGGTAAGCTGTCAAATAAGTTAAGAATATCCATTCGTTCGTTCGGCACCTCCTAGATGTCAAGCAAACTAATGAACCAAGAGTTACAGTGCTTTCCCTCATGGAACAAGCAAACGCTGAGACAGGTATAATGTTAATTAAGTGAGTGAAATTTGATGGAATGCTCACCTCACCTGTGGCATTGCTATGAGGTAAAGGAAGTGAATGTGGTAGCGCAGGCTTTACAAACCACAGGACACAGAGGGGCATGCACTTGATTCTCGACTATCTTCATTCCTATCATTAGCAGTGGGGAGGCTTCTGGTGACAATCCTGGAGAAAGAGGCAAACTCAGAGACAAACTGGGAGAGAGAAACAAACAAGCTAAGCTTGGAAGAGAAGCCCAGGTAGAGTAAGTGGGCCGCTATTTGGGCTGCTGACCATAAGATCACCAGTTAAAACCTGCTAGATGCTCCTTGAGAGGAAGATGAGGCTTAATACTCCTGTAAAGAGTTAGAGTTCAGAAACCCAAAGGGACAGTTTCTTCCCTGTTCTGCAGGGCCCTGAGAAGTCGGAACCAACTCAATGGCAGTGAGCAGTAGCAGTTAGCTTGGAAGTGCTGAGAGAATACATGACGGAAATGGACAGCCTGCAGGGGAGGAGACCAGGCAGCTGTAGCATGACAGTAGGCAAAGAACAGAACAGAACAAAATACCCCAGCGTCATCAACTCAATTCTGACTCACAGCACTTCTATGGGACAGGACAGAATGGTCCCTGTGGTTTCCCAAGACAGTAACTATGTATGGGAGTAGAAAGCTTCATCTTTCTTACTCGGAATGATCGGTTACTGGTAGTTTTGAACTGCTGGGTCAACCACTGTGCCATTGGGAAAGGACAAAATTTCTAGAACATCAGGAGGAGGGTGGTGCGCTGTTCTGTCAGTTGCCAAGACTGAGCTGAGAATTGGTCATGTGGGCAATGCAGGGAGAGGAGAAGAAGAAAGGTTTTTATTTCCATCTTTTTCATTGTACAGGACCCTAAACATCACACAGACACACCCAAGTAAGCTATTCACACCCAAAGACCACATTACAGAGTCCCAGTCAATTGCCGGCCCTTCACACCAACTGGCACAGAAGCCAGCCTGCCCGGAAAGTCCTGGCAGACACACACAGGGGAAAGATCTCTGTCTTTGAAGATGGCTTCTGTCAGGTCAGGATGCCACCCTTTGGAGCAATGAGGTGCCCTGGTATTCTACATTATGCAACTGAAAGGCACTTTGAGGTTTAGGAGGCGGGTATGCTATCAACTGGTATTAATAATAAATAATGCTCTGCAACAAGCCTGCATTGCAGACATGAAAACTACAGCGTAAAAGAGATCCATGGGATGAATTTTACTTGGAGGTGATAAAAGGGACGGATTCATTTGGGGGGGGGGGGGAGAGAAAAAGAGCTAAATAGCTAACATGTATAATTATTGATGTATATATATGTAAGTATTAGAGAAAAAAATATTCATCTCTAGACTGGCTTTTCTAATTCTCCCGGGCTGTTCCATAAACCTTAGGCGTAACTACTGAAAATGTCTGACTCCAACAAAATGTAGATTAACTGCGGGAACAGACACCAGGCCGCAGCCGCAGATCAAAGGGAGGCAGCAGAGGGAGCAGGTTCAGCTAAACATGATGAGCATTACCATAATGAACTTTGTGAGTAAGCAACTTACTTGAAAATCGTTCCTTTTGATCTGCTAAGAAGGTGTTTACTGTAATCAGAAAAAGGTTTACTTGGTGGGGGGTGGGATGGGAGGGGGAGATTAAAAAAAAAGGAAATGACATAGACCTTTTTCGATCTGGCTTTAAACAATTTTCTTTGCTCTATCTGGTGTCTAGACAGTCCTTCTAGGATCTTTATTCCATGAGTCGCTCTACCACCTTAGAAAAGAAAACCTAATTTTAACTAAAGTATTTTGGGTTTTAAGGTGGGGGAGCAGATGGAAAAGGGATAAACTCAAAGGCATTTTGCCTAAGGAAAGTGGGTTATGCCTTCAAACTAAATGAAACTACACAAGTCATAAGTGCTGAGGGGGGGAATGTTAGATGATGGAATATGTGTGTTAAGTAAAAGGCTTTCTGGGGTCTGGGGGCAATGTGAAGAAAACACCAGGGGAAGATTTGTCCTTTTTCGTCCTTTCGTCTATCACACATGGCTCCTGTTGCATCATTTCTGAGACCCGCAAAGCCTCTTTGTTTTGGAGTTTCTCTGCTCTATTAGCACTGAGTAGATCATGTAATGAAGATTTCTTCTGCCAGCTCCTAGGCCCTTTCTCTCCTTTGTTTCCTTCTTTCCTTGCCTTTCTTCTTTTTCAGTGTTCTATTTTCTGACCATCTACTGGGTTTTAGACATAGATGGCACAGAAAATAACCCATCAACCCAAATGGGTTTGGGTCATGTGATGTGGCAGGTGTCACCTCCCTGTATCTACTTCCAGTCTTGCAGTGACTGTACAAGGCCAGTTGTATAGAGGGATGGACAGGACCTGGAGACGGCATCCCTCCACTGGAACATCCCATCCAGGTACAGTGGACCAGAAAGTTCCATGAGCTCAGAACCAGCTGCTTTCTATACACTTAAATCACACCAGTGAAAGAGGCCCCAGAGGCCCCTTTCCCAGAAACATCTCTATGGGAAAGCCCTAAGAATGTTAAAATGTTGCTTTGACAAGATAAAAAAAATCCCTGCGTGTTCTCACAGGATTTGAGGAAAGAACACAGGGATAGGAGCCGCACAGATTTAAGAACAAAAATGAAACCACACATCCTGCCTGTCGGTGAGTAGGCTGTGCTGGTGGCCACTGCAGAGGAAACACAAGGAAAGCAACAGCTGGGGCATGTCAAGTCTAGGCTAAGCCACCCCATGTGTGTCCTTCTTTCAGATGAAACGCCTCAGAACTCAGGCACTTTGAAGTCTCTACATGACTAAATTCCAACAATTTCATCACTTTTCTAAGAGAATGTGCTAATCCCCTCTTTCCCACAGATACCTCTTAGGTGTTCAGCAAAGCAGAAGATCCAGTCGTGCTCAACAACATATGCTGAAGAAATGCTAGCAGAAAGGCCATTCACATTATTCACCTCGGTGAATGTTTCTTTACAAATAGATTTAGAAATAAATAAATTAAATAGTCATGGAATCGAATATTTCTCAAACAGAGGCCAATCACCTGCTTGCTGTGTCCTGGGAGTCAGAGTCAGCACTCACAGCCGTATAGACTCTGTACCGAGACATTTGGAAGACCTGGCCAACTAACCAGAGGGATCCATATTTGTCGCCTTTCCCAGGAAAAATGACCCAACAGGATGAAGGAATTACCAGACAATTCCATTACTATCACACGCAAGTAAAATTTACTGAGTGCTAAAGTGCCCCTGACCCCAGCCAATGCACTTTATTTAAATCACTTGGTTTCCATGTGAAAGTAGGACAATGAATAAGGAAGAGTGGAGAGGAAATGATGCATCTGAGCTATGATGAAAAGTACTGAAAAGGCCGTGGACTGCCTGAAGAACCTGCAAATCTTTCTTGGCAGAAATACTTTGAGAGTGCCCTCTAGAAGAGAGCATGGGGAAACTTTCTCTCACACACTTTGGACATGCTATCAGGAGAGAATAATCCCTGGGAAAGGACGTCATGCTGGGTAAAATGGAGTCACTGAAAGGGAGGAAAGTCAGTGCGATGAGTTGACACGGTAGCTGCAGCTATGGGCTCAAATGTAGCAACAATTGTGACGATGGCTTGGAAGGAGCACTGTTTTATTCTGCTGTGTAAACTATAAGCTGTGAACCTGACACGTGGATGTCCGTAGGAACCAAGAAACTACAAATAAGTCGGGATCCTAACTACATGGAGTCAGAATTTATTTGCGTGAACAACAACAACAACAACAACATACTGTAGGATTCGCTGACTCCTTAAACATAACCAAAAAAAAAAAATGAATAGGATAGCGAAAGTTTGTATACCCATTACCGAGCTTCTGGAATGTGCAACATGCCATTGCAATATAGCTACCCAAGTCATGATATTTTCAATTGCCTCACATTCACATGAAAGCCAGACATTGAATAAAGAAAAAGGACCCAAGAAGAAGTAATATATTTGAATTGGCATGTGGGCAAAGACTATCGAAAGCCTCATGGATTGCTGAAAGGACAAATGAAATCTGTCTTGGAAGAAGCATGACCAGAGTTCTTTTTAGAGGTAAGGATGATGAGACTTCTAAAATTCTTTGGGCGTATTATCAGGAGAGATGAGTTCCTGGGGGAAAACATGGTGTTTGTTGAAGTGGAATGACAGTAAAAAAGAGGAAGGTCCTCCAGGGGATGGATGGACACAGTGGCTACAACAATGGGCTCAAGCACTGGGACAAATGTGACGATGGCATAGGATGAGGCAGTGTTTCCTTCCATTATGTATGGGGTCACATGGGACTGAACAACAGTGGTAGGAACTTTCTCACACTGCTTCTTTCAACTAGTCAGTTGCATTTAAGTTTCCTCTATGTCTTTACATGACTTGTTACAACTTTCTCTCTCTCTGTCTCTCTCTCTCTGTCTCTCTCTCTCTCTCTCTCCACTCAACCCATTGTGTGGATGTACCACAATTTATTTGAAGACATCTTGGTTGCTTCCAGTTTCTGAAGACTGTGAATTAAGTACGTGCCAAGTCCTCCTTAGAGGCAAGGGCGGTGAGACTTCATCTTATGAATTTTGCACCTATTGTCAAGAGAGACCAGTTCTGGGAGAACATCATATTTGGTAAAAATAGAGGGGCAGCGAAGGAGGGGAAGGCCCACAGGAGGATGGATTGACGCCACAGTTGTAACAATGGGCTAGAACATAGGAACTGTGAGGACAGAGCAGGACTGGGCAATGTTTTGCTCTGGTGTGCAGAGGGTCACTACGGGTCAGAACCGAGTCAGTGGCACCTCCCAATAACTGCAAGAACGCTGCTATAACATTCTCGTTCAGGATTTTGTGTGTTGGACGCTCTTGATTCACTTAGTAAATACCAAATTCATTTGGGTAAAAGTGAAAGTGTCTGATTGTCGGACAAGCTTATGTTTCCGCTTGATAAGAAAAGAACAAGCTGTTTTCCAAAGTGGTTGTACCATTTTGGATCCCGTCAGAGTTTGGTGTTAGCGGTGTCTTCTGTTTTCTTTAACTTACTGTAGCAATTCTAATGGGTGTATCATGCTATCTCGTTGTTGTTAGCTCATTACTTAATGTTGAATAAATGTCCCGCAGGTTTGTTGATCCCTTCTCCTCATGAGGGACGCCTGGACTGTTTCCATCTGTTAGCTCTTGTGAAGGAAGCTGCAATAAAAATAATTGTACAAGGTTTTTGGTGGACACTTCATTTTAGTTGGATAAAGAACAAGGAATGAGACTTTCAAGTCACAGGATAGGTGTCTATATCACTTTATAAATGATTGTTAAGCCGTTTTTCAAACTGTATATGCAACTTAACATTCCTTTTAACAATGTACACGGAAACTTCAAAAACTCCATGGGAAAACAGAACAAAGAATAATGAAAATTTCCTGTGAACTTTTGTAAACCTTCTTAAATAAGGATTCCAATTGCTCCACATCTTTGTCTACATTTGTTGTTAACTGTCTTTTTAAAAATCAGTTTGTGTGGTGGGTGTATGGTAGTATTTCACTGTGATTTGAATTAGCTTTTCCCAAAGAGAAATAATGCTAAACATTTTTAATGTGCTTATTGACAGTTTAAATAACCTCTTTCATGCTGTGACTGTTGTTTCACCATTTCAAATTGGATTCTTTTTGTTATCATCTTTGATTCATAAAAGTTATTTACATGTTCTGGATATAAGTTCTTCACCTGATAGGTGGTTTGTGAATACTTTACCTCCAGTATTTGGATTATAGGTCATCTTCCTCATAGTGTTTTTCATTTTGATATATAATTTATCAGTTGTGCTTTCCTTGCCTTTTGTGGCTTCCTTTATCACCATAAAAGGATGAGTCTTTCTACACTTGTATGGAGTCTCAGGAACTCACCAGGGCAGTGTCATTGTCATTATGAATTGGGATCAACTGGAGGATAGCGAGTTAGTGAGTTGTTGTACCCTGTCAGGAACTATTAACCTAAGCTCAGATTCTTACGCTATTTCCTATATTTTTATTTTAATTGTTTTTATAAGTTTAGCTGTCATGTTTAGGTTTAGTCACCGATAAAATTACATTTCATGTGGTAAAAGGTAAGGATCGAGGGTCATTTTTGCCCCATGTGGATATGCAGTTGGTCCAGCACAATTGGTTAAGAATATTTTGTTTTCTACCACTGAGTTAGTTTGGTCGTTGTGACACATATAATTGACTAGAAATGGGTGGGTCTATTTTTTTGACGATACTCTGAGCTATTGATCTACTTGACTATTTCTAGGTCAATACTTCACTGCTGATTGCTATTGTGAGTCTTGAAGACATATCACATAGGAAAGTCCTTGAACTTTGTCCTACCCCACCCCAGATTACTTAGCTGTATGTTAAATCATCTGTTTTTCTGCATGTATTTTAGAATCAGCTTTTCAATATCTATCAGAAGTCCTGATGAGTTTATGATTTGGAGTTCCTTGAATCTATAGATCGATTTGAGGTGAACAGATATCTCAGCAATATTGTATCTTCCAATCTATGGATTGGTGTACATATTCATTTATTTAGGTCTCCAGCAATGTTTAGTGGTTTTCAATGCAAAGGTTTTGCTTATTTTTGTATATTTACTTCTAAGCATTTATGTTTTTGAAAGTTATTATAAAAATTACTATTAGACATTTAAATTTTACATAGATTTTTGGGAAGCTCTTTGATTGCATCTCTAATGTTATATAAAAGTATACAAACGGTATATATGCATACATACATATAGATGTATAGATACTGAGTTAGGCTGGGTTGTCTAGAGACACAAAACCAATGATATTATATACCTATAAGGAAGAACTTTATATTAAGAAGAAATCTTATATCAAGAAGGCACCCTATGCCCTTTTTACTAAAGTCTTTCAGTCTGATGCTAGCCAGAGCCCTCTGCAGACTCCCATAACTCAGGCCAATAATGCTGAAAGGTGGAACAAAAGCAGGGAGATCCCAAGCTGATGGGTGCAGAGGTGTTTGGATTGAAGGTCAGTGGGAAGATGGCAGGAAGTTGGCTTTCAGGATCAGCAGTCAATGTGCACGCAGCAAGCAGGGCAATGGGGCTAGAGAGGAGAAATTCCCAGGATCTCTCACAAAAAGGACACAACTTGAAGGATGCATCATCAGGCTGCAACATGATTGATAGGTTGGACTCCCTCCCTACACTTTTACAGAGGTACAAATTGATATAGATTCTAATTGCTATAAACATATATGAATCAGGCATCCTGGCAGTGCAATAGTCAAGTGCTTAGTTGATGACCAGAAGGTTGGTCATTTGAATCTACCAGGGAAAAGATCTGCCATTTGTCATTTGAATCTACCAGGGAAAGATCTGCCAGTTGCCTTAATAAAGATTTTCATTTTAGAAACCTATGAGGCAGTTCTATTCTGTCCAATGGAGTCAATGGGAGTCAGAATCACTCAACAGCAATGAATTTTTCATAGACATGCAGATACATAAGGACACAAAGGAGGGGGGTTCAAAAAATTTATGGAAAACTGGAATTAAAAAATAATGCAATTTCCCATTAACTTTTTGAAGTCCTCGTGTGTGTGTGTGTGTGTTACACACATGTAGACTTTCTTTCATATTGTTCTCCTGGCTTAAATATACGCTCCATAAGGATAAAAATGCATCTTTTAAAGAAATGGTTATTATGTCCACAAGCACTAGATGAGCACATAAATCACTGTGTTAGTCTAGGTAGACTAGAGAAACAAATTCATAAACATGCATATGTATATAAGGGAGAGGTTTATATACAAGAGGAATGGAACATTGTAAAAGCATCCCAACTAATATTAGCCCCTATGTCTGATACCAGTCTACAAAGTCTTCTTCAGACTCATGAAACACATGCAATGATGCCGAATGCAGGATGATCAAGCCAGATGGGTAGAATGCCTTTGGATCCAGTGGCATAAACATCTTAGCACTACCAGGGCTCTCCAAGTGGTTCCTCCAAGTCCAAGGGCATGGGGTCTATCAGCATAGTGCTGTGTGTCTTGTCAGTAAAGTGTCTTCAAGAAAGTGAGCAGTCCAAGAGAGTTTCTCCCACCTCCATGGAGGAAATACTAGCGTTTTCCCAGAAGCCTCCAGGGAAGGCCATGCCCACAAAGGCATCATTGGCTATGGCCCGATTGACAGACTAGACTCCACCCCTTCGCTCTTAATCCTCTCAAGTCCCAAAGTGACACCAGATTATGTAACTACCGCAACTACCAAATGCCAAGGAGTTGATCGGGATTCATGGCAATCTATGTGTTTCAGAGTAGACCTGCTTCCACAGAGATTTCATGGCTGTGAACTTTCAGAAGCAAATCATGAGTCTTTTAAACAAAAGGCTTAGTAGCCCAGTGCTCCCCTATTTGCACCACCCCAGGGACTACTATCATATATCTTAAAAATAAAGAAATCAAGCAACCAAATTCACTTCCATTGAGTTCATTACAACTCTTATGACATGTGTAGAATGGCCTCTGTGGGTTTATGAGCCTGTAAATCTTTACAGTAGCAGAAAGCCTCATTGTGGCAGTTACATCGTTTCTGGTCAACTTACAAAGGGCTGGAGTCTAGCCTATCAATCAGACCATAGCCAATGAGGCCTCTGTGTGGGCATGACCTTCTCCTGAGGATTCTGGGAACACCTGTTTCCCTTCCTGGAGGTGGGACAAACACTTCCTTGAGAGAAATTCCTGTTGACAAGCCACATGAAGCTAAACTGATGGAGCCAGAGCCCTGGAGCCGGAGAAGCCACGTGGAGACCCATGCCTGCACTGAGATGTTTCCACTGCCGCTGGACCCACAAGACTTTTTGCCCACTAGCCTGTGATCTTCCTGCATTTGGCCTCATTGCATGTGTTGTATGTGTCTGAAGAGGAATTTATAGAATGGTATTGGACATTGAGCTTATTGACTTGATCTGGACTGGGCTGGGATATTTTCTTAATGTACGGTTATTATTTATATAAAGCTCTTTCTTATATACATATGAGTGTCCATAAATTTATTTATCTTGTCACCCTGAACTAACACACTCATTTCCCCCCCCCCCCCACATAGAGCAGCTGATGAATTTGAACCTGTAGCTCGCTATGCCACCATGGCCCCTTCACCATGTGGATAGTAGGCACTAGATAAATATTTTGAATGAATGCATGAATGGAACTCCCTGGAGATTATCTGGACTATGGCTACCAACTGACAACCAGGAACTTTCTCATTTGACCCACATCTACACAGACAGAGCTTGTGATATTAGAGATGTTTCAAAGCCTCACAACTGTTATTTTCCATTGAATTCCTACATTGGAAAATGTTGCTTTTTGTTTCGACATAGCATGCTGGTGTGCTATTATGACAAGACTGCTATTATTACAAGACAAACACTATTATTATGAATAACGCAGAAATCCAAAATTTAGTCCACTAGAAATATCTCCACGTGCTGGCCAATAGCCCATAGTAATAATACTTTGTCGGTAGTGCTATAGTGATATATATATATATATATATATATATATATATATCAATACAATCAATGTTCTTTTACCAGTCTTAGTAGGCTGTTATAATGAAAACATCTCACCCAACTGTGCAACAGAATGCAAACTGGCAAAGAAATATAACACAGCGTGGTGCAAATAAGGAGTCAGAAATGATTCTTCTGGAAAAATTACAAGGGATTGTAATTGGCCCAATTCTCTGGAGACCAAGAAAGACCAAAAGGAGAAATGTCAGAGGGAAGAGGATTGGCGCCCGCAAGACTGCATTTCTGCCTTGGTCGACATGCTTGGGCAACTTTAATGAACCACCTCATCTTTGAGGGAATTTGTCTCCTGCTTTGTTTTATGTCCAGTCCTTGACCCCAGGGAAGTGACCTAGAAGGACTGGCAATGAGATTTGGAGCCATGTTGATTACAGTAAATTCCAGCCCAGTGAAAGATATTGTACCTTCCTTAAAGTTCCTTGCGGTGGGATTTGACTGGTAATATTTTTACAGATAACTATAATTGAGCATCAAGGGGATAGGTGACTCGCACAGCAGGACTCGTTTTCTTTGATTATCTAATCATTGGCAGTTGAAATTACTTATATTTTCTAATACTTCAAGTGCTCCCAGACAAGGTAATTCCCCTCCCTGCCACTACAGGGAAGGAGGACTCCCTGGCCCCTGAGCCCCCCTGTGCCCTCCATTTGTCAGTTCCTTGCCCGGGAGAAAATGCTTCTAACTGACGCCCTGCCTGGTTCACACGTAAATGTCATTCTACTCTCCACATCTGGGATCATACGCATATTTTAGTAGCTGCCATATCCATGCTTGTTTCCTCTTGCATCAGTTCACACAGTATTTGTGCTTTTATTAAAGAGAGTTCCCTTGGTCATACATACTATATTGGACAATAGTGACAAGTTAATGGACTAGTCAGATAGATTGAAGTCCAATAATCACCAGAATGCTCGACATACCAAAATTAAAGCTCTCTGACCAAATCCTCTTCATTATTACTCAAATTCTACCGCACTTCTCAATATATTCGTTTCAATGTGTACCCTCCTTCCTACTCTGGAATTAATTTTTGTTCCTGTTATTTCTCACTTCCCTAGTTATTTGTGCCATTTCAACTTTGAGCAAGTATGTTTTAATAAATCTCTAATGCAAAGAAACAAATATTTATTTTAGGGAAGATTTAAAATATAGCAAAAAATTAAAAAGGGAGAATAAAGGAAAGACTACCACCAAGAGATAATATTTTGGAATAGTTTTCTCTCTGCATATGTATATATTTATATATGTATATATTACATAAATAATATGTTAATATGCTTTTAAGCTTGTTTCAAAATTAATACCATCTTAACCTATAACCAAATAGCCATCTATTCAATACTATTAAGAGTTTCATTGGCATATTCACATATCATACAATTCAATAGTTCAATCACATCAATGAGAAATATACAATCATTGCCACAATCAATTTTAGAACATTTTCTGCATTCTTATACTCATTTTTACTAGAGCCCACTTATCCCAATGTCCTTTGCCATACCCACAAGGAACTATTAATTCAGTTATTGTCTCTATAGATTTACCTATCCTGGGTTTCATATACAGAAAAACATTGAAAAAAGAAAACTAACAGCAATAACTAAGTAAAACAGATAAAAAACCTCCAGAGAAAAGAAAACAGAAAAATATTAAAAACTCGAACAAATTTAAAATGGATCAAAAGGGAGAACAAAGGATAAGGTGTTAAAATTTTAACCTAACTGCATCTGCAATCATCCACTTTCCTATGCATTCTGTATGACAGCAATACAAAATTATTCTTATGTCTGTTTTGGAGAGGTAGCATTTTCCACTCTGTGAATTCAAATTAGATATGTGTCTTTCTTTGAATAAGAGAAAGTGGTCCAAGTGTCCATGAGTTATCTGACTGGACCCTGACTGAATATGTTCAAATCCCAGTTTTACTATCTAATACCAGTGTGAACATGGGTCAATTATTTAAATCTCTGTTTTCTCATTTCAGAAAAATTTAAGTACATTCTTCATAAAAGCCCTGTGTGGATTTAATAAATTCATATTTGTATACCACTAGAACTCTGCCTGACACATAATAGGCCCCATACTTCCTTGTATTATTATTACTATTGTCATTATCCATTGGGAGAGTTAATGTAATTAAGTTATTGTTAGACCTTTGGGTTCGTTTATGCTTTCTTACCATAAAGATGTGCATGCACCAGTGAACAGTCATCATTACTAGTTCCTTAGTGTAAATTCACCTAAATTGAGAATTTGAATCAAAGAGTATGTGAAATATTAAAGTTTTGGAGACAGGTGGCCAAATTGTTCTCCAGGAAGGTTAAACCAATTTACATGCCCATTAGCCATATAAGACTTATTTTATTTTCAATCTGCTGTAAGGAAGACAAGCTTTCTAGGTCCCACTGACACCTTGGAACTCTCCATTATTCTTGTAACTTCACACACACAGACCCTCGCCTCAACAAACACAAAATTGTCTTCTTGAGAAGTAATATATCAGTGGATTATCTGGCTAAAATATATGTAGACCTAGTCAAAGTCAATGAGAAGATTCTCTTGGGGGGGCACCACTGCCCTCTGGTGGTGGGAATAGGAGGTCCAGCCTTTGCTCCTATAGAGCTGCTGCTGGAATTGAATCTCCATCCCAGTGGGCCGCAGTCCTGCACACAACCACTACGCCACCAGGACTCAGCCCAATGAGAAGATTTATGTAAATAAAAATCCTATTTACTCGTCGAAAACCCTTGTAATTAACATGAAAAATTCAGTTACAGAAAGTGCCAGGACCAAGACACACCAAACGGAACAATTTGAGATTTAGATGGTTAAAATGAAAACAAATATGAATACATAAAGCACCACAACCCATCTCCAAAGGGGAGGGGTGTCTTAAAATACCATAGTAGGAAGCAAAATAAATTAAAAGGATAAGTGAAAATGTAACAACTCAGATTTCACAAAAGTCAAGTGAAAATTAATGGACATGTAATTTAAAACATAATTTAAAGCTTTTATTATGAAAATAATACATACAATGTGTGAATCATTCAATTAACACCTATGAACTGAGAACCTAGATTAAGCAGTTGTTAACACTGTATGCAAATAATTTGCTACATAGCAGGCTATATTTTTTTTCACTCAGTAATTTGAAGGTTGATATTTCAACCTGATTGTACTGTATGCATCTCCTCCCTCCTCCCAAAAGATATTCTTCATATATAAATTATTAAATTGGCATATTTTAACAACATTAACATTAGGCCCTTCATATTATATAGTACTCTGGACACATGAAAATATCATCAGTTGTTTCCATAATATTTCTATAACTGTTTTTACAACAAATCAAATCCTACTCAAGTATCAGGAATTTCCTTTGACGGTTACAACCCTCAAGTCTTTTTGCAAGCAGTAGGTAATTTGGAAGATGGACACACTGGTAACAAATGAATGTCAAATTCCTTTTCAACTTTTCACCAAATGTGTTTGGCATTGACAGAGAGTTTTCATTGCATTTGTATTTATTCTCCATAAAAATATTCCCTTACTAACTTGTTGGCCAAAATGTCCGAGAGCATGCCCTATTCTTTTCCTGTTAGTAACATGTTTCATGTTGGGAAGCTCATGTAAGCATCACCTCCAGAGTTGTCAAAATGCCATAATTCTTTCATCCTCTTTCTCAGTATCAACATAGGCCTATGTGGTTTGAGTCCATTTTCATTTATTTGTCCTTCCTTCCCTCAGACTGTTTCAGATGTTGTCAGTGGGAGTTCCTTGAAGCCATTTCCTATGTTCTTTTCATTTAAGAACCTTAGCCTTGGAATGTTTCCTTATTTTCTCACACAATATGATGCTCTAGGTTCAGCTGGTTAACATTAGTCGGGGTTTTGTGATTTCTTCAAGCCCTTTCTAATCTTTGTAGTGTCTGAGAGATGTGAAAGAAAGAAGCACATCTGTGATTCAACCTTTTGTCTTAATCTTCGTTTGTTTTCTTTCCCCTAAACCAACTCTGGTGAACAAACTGAGACAATGATTTGGGGACAGGTAGTGATCTCAGAAGGCCAAAATGAGGAAATAGGAAACCTGAGACACCACAGGGAGAAAAGCCCCCAAAATATGTCATTGACCTCACTGTGCGTTTCTGGGGTACAACCCCTTGGAGTTTTCTGAGGAATCTTATCCACTCTTCAGAGTAATTCCATTGAGTAAAAGGAAAACAGATGAGGCTTGTTCTGAGACATATCTGAATGTAGATGGGAAAGATCTTCTGGAAAAGCCTTAGACTGAGAAAGAAAACTAGGATGCTCAGGTTAAGAAGTTTTGTCACTGTATGTAAAGCAAGCATACTTGGATTAGGTATTGTGAAAAACTCCTTTACTGGAAAAGTAAGACTGGTGGCTCATGATCTTGAATATTCTGTTCTTTCCTTGTTTCTTGATCCATGGGATCTGCCACACTTAATGCCAACTGCTTTCGAATCCAAAAATAGCCAACGGATAGTTTTACTTCTTTTGCCTGTCCCCTTCCAAAAGTTGGCCATGATGAAGTACTCCTGTGAAAGGCTATATTGTATGTAACTTATCTTGTGCTCTTGTGTTTAAAATACCTACTAAGACATACAGTAGGGTGTTCGATCCCCACTCTCCATTGCTGTTCAGTCAATCTGATTCATAGTGACCCTATTTACAGTTCCCAAGGTTGTAAATCTTTATGAGAACCAACAGCCTCACCTTTCTCATGCTTAGTGGCGTAGGGTTGAACCACCAACTGTATGTTTCGCAGTCCAGTACTTACCCTACCTCACCACCAGGCATCCCATGGATTGATCCAACAAATCCCTTCAAAGCCTGCTTCTTCTCCACCGATAGTAGCCCAATCCAGATGCCAGCCATTACCCTGAGTCCTCTTTATGACCATGTTGCCAGCCCATGACCTTTCACATTCTAAATTATTTTTAAACCCATATGAATATTTCCATTAAAATGTCCTCAAGTCTAGTTCAGCATGCCATCTTTGCTTACCTTGATTACTCTAGCAGTTTTCAAAGTGGGCTTTCTAACTTTGCCCATCTCTATTCTCACCATCCCATGAATGCAAGGCATCAGGTTGCTCCAGAGTCCGGTAAGAGCAACTGCTCTGGGTAGAGTTTTGCTTAGAACCTTCTGTTGGTTTCTGTTTGCCTTCACTATAAAATCAAATCTTTAAGAATTGAAACGCTTTTCTTGATCTAACTCATAAACTCTCACCACCACCCACTCTAAGTCCCCATCTAACCACACACAGGCCTATGATATTTCTCTTAAATCAAGTCCTATTACTCTCTCTCTCTCTCTCTCTTCCATCACTGTCCTATCTGCTTAGACCAGTGGCTCTCAACCTTCTTAATGCTGTGATCCTTTAATAGTTTCTCATGTTGTGGCGACCCCTAACCATATTATTATTTTTGCTACTTCATACTGTCATTTTGCTATTGTTATGAATCATAAAGTGAAATATCTGATATGTAGGATGTATTTTCATTGTTACAAATTGAACATAATTAAACATAATTAAAGCATAGTGATTAATCACAAAACAATATGTAATTATATATTTTGAAATATTTCGGTGTTTTCTGACGGTCTTAAGCGAGTCCTAAGCCCAAAGGGGTCTTGACCCACAGGTTGAGAATCACAGGCTTAGAAACCTTCTTTCTTTCTTCACTATCTCGCCTCACTCTATCCCACCTCACCTTTGGACCTCAGGAGACCTGTCCTTGACGCCTCTGCTGTATGTTCACCTCCTACCACATCCTTCTTGTAATCCCACTCTGCCTCAGTTTCTTCATCCATAAATCAAATGTAATTACAATGTCCACCTTGTCCAAAGTTTCTGAGGATCAAATGATCTTATATAGTCAAACCATTTAGCAAACACGCAGTAAATAATAGCCACATTGATTAATAGCTTATTAAAGCATTTACGGCTATATTATTGTGTCATCAATAGTAAATTACAGTTGCATATTTAACTATCTGTCTCCCCAGCTGGACAGACAGTTCTATGAGGGCAACTAGCTTCTGACAGTTAATTAACAGCTCCACTTCCATGTGTCCATTTCCAGATCATAGGGATTTAGTGATTTTTTGTTGTATTAGTTAATGGATGAAACGAAGAGGTGGGAGTCTGAGGTCAGATTGAAGGAGATGTTGGAAAAATGAGTGCATGTATAAAGGACTCACATGTTTGGTGAGGTGAGGCATACAAGGCGGGATGGATTCGGGTTTGAGGGACAGTGGGCAGTAGTGACTTTAGAAGGGAAAACTTAAATAATTTCATTTAATTCTTATTGAACAACTATCCTGAAACAATAATATTTTACCACATAATAATCTAAGCAGCAGGGCTGAGCCCTGGTGGCGTAAGTGGTTGAGTGTGGAACTGCAGCCCGCAGGCTTGGCGGTTCAAATCCAGCGGCAGCTGGGTAGCGCCCACGACCACCAGAGGCAATGATGCCCACACACACAAAAAATAATAATCTAAGCAGCAAAGGTCTGAAGTTCTAAAGTAAGTGACAGAGTGGACCTATCTGTCTAATCTCTTAAATCAAGCTTTTCTGATCTGTGTTCTGTAAAAGTCTGGTGCTACGGTATGCTAATAAGTATTAGCTGAGCCCTGGTGGTGTAGTGGTTGAGTACAGGACTGTGGCCCACAGAGTTGGTAGTTCAAATCCAGCAGCAGCTCTCCAGGAGCAAGGCTGGGTCTTCTACTCCCAGCAGGGGACAGTGATGCTCACAGAAAAAATAAATAAATAAAAGTATTATTATTGTTGAAAAGAATACTGCCTATTCCTGCACCATCCTCACACACGTGAGCCCATTGTTCTAGTCCAGCTACTCATATTATTTTTATTCAAGACACAGATTGAATGAATATGGTTAAAAGATAAGCCTGCCCAATGCCTTTCCTAATTTTGCATCATGCAATATTTCCTTGTCCTGTTCCAATGACTGACTCTTGGTCTATGTACAGATTCTACATGAGCACAGTACAGGTTCTGTAATTCCCATTCTTCTCAATGGTGCCCATGATTCGTTATGACCCACTAAGTTGAATATCTTTGCATCATCAGTAAGACACAAGTTCAGCTAAGACTCATCTGACATCAGCAATAATATCCCCAATAATATATCCTTTTCTGAGTCTAGTCTAAATGTCTGGCAGCTAGATGTTGGTGTACTGTTGTTCCACTGTTGTTGAATTATCTTCAGAAAATTTTACTTGCATGTGCTATTAATGATAGCTCATTATCATTGGATCATTTTTACACTCTGTGGTCACCCTCCCCAAAGAGAAACAGAGTACATGTTTCAGGACTTCATCAGGCTATTGGAACCTGCCAAGAGGTATTTCATCAATTCCTTGCTGTTTTTCAATGTCTTCAGCGCAACTTGGACTTCCTCTTCTGTATCATGGATCTTGATCATATGACACCCCTTAAATTGATTGAACATGGATCATTTCTTTTTGGTACAGTGAATGTACTTTCCTTCTCTCTTCTTTTGGTACTCCTTAAATATTTCCCCATGGAATCTTCTGACATGAAACACATGGCTCACATGAAATCTTTAATTCTTTCAACTTCAGATACACTGAGTGTCTTATTCCTTCTATTCTTTCTAATTATAGATCTTTGAATTCTTCATTCTAATAATCTACTTTGTCCTCTCAAACTGCCATTTGAAATTTTCTATTCAGTCCTTTTTCATAATTTCTTTAAATTGCTTTATCTACTTTATGCTCCAGAACAAATTTCAGAGTCCCTTAGCTTTGTTTGTTTGTCCTGTATTTTTAATGAAATTTTGTCTTCTTTCTGGATGATGTTCTTGATGTCTTCCTACAAGTCAGGTTTTCTTTCATTAGTGTTCAATAAGTCATTTTTTTCTTGAGATATCCTTTAATAACTATTAAAGAGAAAATTGGTGCACATAAATAAGTTTGAGGAACAAGGGGTTAAATAAGAAGTGACTGCTGTTGTTACTATTTTTCTTCTCATAGCTTTTACTATGTCAATCAGAATTTTCACCCTCCCCAAAGAGAAACAGAGTACATGTTTTCTCAATTCACTTGGACACAGTCATGTGTTTCCAACGGGTTTCAGGGAGACATAGCCATGTCTCTTGTTCTGAGTTCTCTACCCAAGCTTCCAACTTCCCCTTAATGTCAAGATTTGGTAGTTTCAAATCCTTAATGTTTTATGTCTAATAGCCCACATCCAGTGATAAAGTATCATCCTGGCTTAATGGAGGTTTGATTTCAAATAGCATTCAACAGTTATTTCTTAAAGAAATGTGCTCAGCATCACACATGACGCTCTGGGGATACCATCCACCATCATGCCAGATGTCGATGGCCTGTTTTCAAGTCAGCGACACCTCACCAGTCAGACCATCAACCACAAGCATCCACCACAATGTTGGACACAATGCTTTTTATTTTGGGTTTTGAAGCATATCAGTTCTTTCATCTTACTTGTTGCTTGATGGAATGAGTTAAGTAGGTATTCTTTAGTCCATAATGTATGAGCATGTCATTCCAACAAGGCAGGGGATGTGCTCAGGCACATGGCTCCTCATTCATTTGGGGTGTTTACCCCCCCCCCACCCAAATAGGAATTCTTCTCTACCATGATTCTGTACTTGGTATATTTTATGAATTGATAGGCCTAATACAATAGAAAATTATTTTATTACTTTATAGGATAGTGATGCTGCAGCAGGCCTGGGATATATTTTTTAAAGCTCTTCTCTCTATTTTATGGTTGAAGAAGCTGAAGTTCAAGGAATCTTAATGGCATTGCCTGAGGCTATCCAGAACCTAGCAGCAGTGCCAAGACCAGAAATCCACATTTGCTGACTCTCACTTCAAATCTTACCTTCTATACAAATTATCCAATTTTTAATCCCACCACTGTTTTTGAGAAGAAAAAAACCATATTTTTAATTCATGCTTAACTGTCAGGCCCGAGCCCACTCAGCAGTAAAGCGTATTCCTGCCATCAAGAGCCTAAATAGTTGACTCTTTTGCTTGCAGAGAGAGATTTGGACAAAACTATGAAGGCTTCTTCCTGGCAGTGAACTTTAAGGCCAATAAAAGATTCATCACTGAGGGAACTCGTAACTTTCCATGACCAAAGTAAAAATTCTATTTTTATGGCTGCCTGTGTGCTACCCTCTATAAATTTTATAATAATGATTAGGCCTAAAGTATGAACATAATTTACATATATCAAAATGCCTCATGCTCCCACCCTTATAGCTAGTTAAACACCGACAGTAGATACGAGGAAGCACATTAGCAAGCAAAAGGCTCCTAGGCTTTCAGAGGCATTAATCAATGGAGCCTCTCAGAGAGAATGAGAAAGAGAGAGAGAGAGAGAGAGAGAGAGAGAGAGAATATGATGGCACCCTTCTGTATCCTGTGTATGTTCACATAGGACTAGTGCCTTCTGCCTTTTCATCCTTTCACCCTTTCCCAAAATGATCTGCCTTTATTTCCCACCAAGGCCTTTTATTATTCCTGTCCATTGATCAGAATCTCTTTAGAAATGTCACTACAGCAAAGACTATAGAAATTGTGGCTACTTAGCACGACTGACTTCTCCCACCTGTGCCCAGAATATGTTATAGTCTATCGAGAGATGCCAGGCCTGTCCCTGCCGCATCCCTCCTCTTCCCCAGCCTCACACTGAGTTCTACTCTGGATTGATTTTGCCTCCGAGCAAAGAGTGAAAGGTTACTGTGGAGGGATTTAAGCCCAGGAATGCTGGCAGATGTGTACCAAGGCAACGGCAGCTACAAATAGCGAGTGGTACAAGCTTTCAGCGTAAACATCAATTTCTCCAATTTGCTATAGCCTGAGAGCCTTATAAGCCTAGCGAATGAATTGTGAGTGTGGACTTTGTGCTGGATGGATGCAGCAGCGGATCTTCCTAGGAAGCTCTGCTCATGTACACCAAGTCTTCAGTTAAAGTGGTGTGAAGGCGTAAAAGGTGACAGCTCTTTCGCTTGCTGCCCTTCTCACCTGTGTCAGTATCTGTCTTGCACAGAGGCTCCCATGCCATCTCCCTCCGGGATGCTGATGGGGACGAGGACCAGAGATTGTTTCCAAGGCCCAGAGTCATGGTTCTCCCCCATCTCTGTGCTTACTGAGATTTCGAACCCCTACCCTCACCCACAACTCCCACTGTCATTGGCCAGACATTTCATCAAGAGCTGGATCCTATCTTTGTGTGTGTTTTCTACAGCTTCCAATCGAGCTACTCCCCTGTGCTAGCCCCATGCTCAGTGGTTTTCACAAATGCTCCAAAACAATACGAGAAGTCAAAAAGTATTGCTCCTTGGGTGCTTGTTCATACACATGAGGGCTTGTTCCAAATAGAACACATTTAAATACATTTCTGCTATCCGTGAATGGCTATACACAAGGTCTCTCAGCAATACACTTTTCTGAGTTTGCTTAGGGTGACTTAAAAAAATGGCCCAATAGAAATGGCAGCTCCCAGGAGGGATCTTCTGGGCCAATTTAATTCACAACAGAAAGGTCAGTTCAGACAGTTATCCCAAAGAGTTCATCTTCATAGATCTTATTGGAGGGCACAGAATGATTATGGGGAGTTTAGTATGAAGAATTTTCAAGAAAATTGAAAATTGCATTGGTGAGAAGAAGGATAGGAGAGCTATGATAATATTCCTTTCCCCCCAACCCCCACTGCCCCCAATCAGGACACTGTGTCAGCTCATTCTTCAAGGGCAGTCAGACCTATCCTATGATAATCTCATTGGAAAACATTACCTCGGCCACCCTACAGCCTTGATATGCCCCCTTTACATTTATTTTTGTTTCTCAAGCACAAATATATGCATGTATATATATGTGTATGCATATATGTATACATATTTATATTTTTAAAGAGAATGCCCAGACTGTCATTTGGAGGTGGCAACAATAGAGAAGTACTTAATTCTTTGGAGGATGATATAGAGAGATAGAAATACTGATTTCAGAAATATAGAAATCTAAAGTAGCTTCATATTTTGATATTTTTGTTTCATAAAGGCTTCTGTGATTTTTGGAGTCATACTTTAAAAGGTTACCCTTCCTTTTCCAACACACAATCTTCATGGCCGGACTTAACATACATTGCTATTTTATAGATGAGGAATGCAGTTGAAGTTCAATCACTTCTCCTAAGTCCAGGAGAAGCGTATTGCTGGTGCGCAAACAGAGACAGGCTAGTTCTACTCTGCACTTGACCCACAGTGCTATGCTGTGCTCTGCAGTGCTATACTTTGCTGTGGGTTTCTCTCCCAAATTCTTTGCTGGGGAATATTAAGCGTTCATGTTTGTATCTGGTTTCTTTGATTGACTGGACCGCATAAGATGGCATTATTTATGTCTTCCTCTTCCCACCAGTGGCCTAGAACATTAAAATATTTGAAAATTGTAAAGGCCAGAGTGACAGTAGGGAAGGGGCACCCTAACAATCACTAGCTGCCAAACGAGTGGGTTTAGAAGCACATTGCTCCCAAAAGAAGACTCCGCTTTTCTTCCCTGATGATGTTGAAAGACGAGAATATGATGATTTGGTTTAAAGACAAGCTTAAATAAAAGTTTCATTTATCCAAATGGGAAGCCCTGCAATAATGAGCCTTGAGTTGAATTTGAGAATTCTCTTTATGCTTTGTTAGTAACAAAGCTGTTATAAAAATAATTTGATAAGTCAGTTCACTGCCATGGTGGGACTTCACAGTGTAAAAGGGTGTCTCAGCCCGGTGTCTGAGCATACCCAACTTATGTAATGCTAACGTAATGGATTATGCATATTGTATCGGGTTAAAAATGAAACCCAGTGAAGTATTACAGCAATTTAAAAAATATATATTGGGGCTTGTTCAGCACAGATATTTAAAATTTAAACCTGTTTAAATATTCAACTGAAACTAAAATAAAATTCTGAAAAATGGAATTCAATAGAAAAGCTCCATTAAGAGTAAAAATGCCTCTCCAAATCCATTTGGTTCTAATAGAAACTCATCGAGTGAGGTTTTCATTGTTGCAGCACCAGCCAAGGGAAAAATTATACGTGCATTTAGGTAGAAGAAAATCAGTTGGACTTCAGCTTCCCTTGGAAAAGGCAAGAGAAGCCTCAGACCAACACTCAGATCAAACCACAATTTATGTAAAATGGCCCAGAGTGCTTTCTTAAACAGCATCTTCCTATTCGTCCACTCGCTTCAATGAAACCTCATTTCACCTTCTACATCGGATGTAATTCTTAAAAGAAAAAAAAAATTGGCACCTCTTGCTGCAAGATCAGGATACTGACCAATTTGTCTCCCGAGAGCCAAGCTTTATGTTTCTGATAAACATCCTGCAGGATGTCTTTATCCAATTAATTGGAATGATTGCTTGCACAGAAATGGACCGCTTTATCAAAGTCGGCTTGAATATTAGGCTTGGGCTGAGCCCCAGCATTCTCCTTATTGAGTCTCCTAACAGCAAATGCAGGAGGATTCAGAAACATAATTAAAACAATCGTCCGAAAGTCACCAGCTTCCTGACTGCCCTCCAAGAGCGAATGCAGGAAATAGGGAACTATATGGGCCAGCGATGGGGGGCACCTTCCAAAGATGCAGACCCAAAGATGGCTGTTAGGAGACAGAAAATGGACGGTATTATGAGACGAAATATAGGATAATATAAACAGAGTCTCTAATCCTGAGGACTGTAAATCCCCTTTCCTTAATTGGTTTAGAAACTCTGGTCTGTAATGTGAGCCGAAGGCTCTGGCTGCCTTTCTTCTCTGCTGCCTGGAATCACATTAAGTGGAAAACAATAGCAGAGCTGATGGCTGCCTTTCTGTGGGGATTTGGAGCTAATCTGCTATTGAGACTAATACAATTACACGGGATTAGAACACTGCCAATGATGGAGAGATTGGGGAATTCTAGTGGAGGGTGAGCAGGGGCTCTTTCAATATAGGATGTGGGGGACTTTAAATGGGCAATGGATCTAGTCTACAGTGTTCCTAATGTCTCTAAAACCATGGGAAATAGTCATGTTTTTGTAACTAATGAAGGGGTTTGACCAAGAACCATAATCCAAACAAAATGCTACCTTGGATTTCTTCACTGGCAATTCATCCTCCTTTGTTTATTTTTAATGGTCAATGATTGAAGCTAGAGATTTCCAAACAGCAGTCACTTCCTCCCCCACTTAACTCCAATTTCTCAAGACAGAGAGAAAATTTCTATTAAAAATTTAGCACTCATGGGCTGAGCCCTGGTGGCGTAGTGGTTGTGCGCAGGACTGCAGCCCACTGGGACGGAGGTTCAATTCCAGCAGTGGGGCTGGGCCTCCTACTTCCACCACCGGAGATCAGTGATGCCAAAAAAAAAAAAAAAATTTGGCCAAAGATTTCATCCCTGGTGTCCAATAACATCTCCGTTGTGAACTTGAACTGATGAACACATTAGTATCTTTACAAATTGACTATGAAATCTATTCGGGCTGGTAGCACAGCCATCCCTGGCAAGTAACATGTCCATGAGAACCCTGGCTGCCCGGCACCTGCTCATTATGCAAGGGAGGGGTGTGATATTTATCCGTGCAGAAGAGGGACACAAGCATTTAAGAGATAAAATAATATATTTAAAACACCGTCAATTTTCTTATGATGAACCTTAAGACAGAGCTCCAACAAGTGCTACGTACTATCACACCGCTATGTTTCTCAATATTTAGGTAAATAGTTCCTGCTCAAATGATTTTATCTTTACTATTTTAAAATAGGAATACCAAACATTCCCCTCAGCATGGTGCAACAATACTTTTCTAGGTTCATTCCAAAGCCCCCCTGCTTTAGGAGCCTTGGTAATTTAGTGGTTACAAGGGCTGCAGTCTGCACAGTCAGCGGGTCAAAGCCACCAGCAAGTCCTCCGGAGGAGGACTGGGCTTTCTATTCCCATAACAAGTTCCAGCCTTGGAAACCCCCAAGAACTCACTATGAGTCAACACTGAATCGTTGACAGTGAGTATGGATGTCTTAGGCATGCCACTTTTTAGACATCTGTTGTGATGGTCAGCATACTTTTGAGCAGTTGGGTAATCTATAACGATGAGTGCACACATCTCACAATTCTGACCACTGGTACCAACACTGGTGAGACAGCATGACAAAGTTTCTCTATTCTGAAAGACCCATTCATTCTTTGGGTTAAGAAATTGCCTTCCAAAGTCTCACACTTCCATGCAAAGTGTCTCTGCAGCAGAGACAGGAGGGGAAGGAGTGATACTTCTCATAGCTGCACAGCAAGTACTCTTGTCCAAGTGCACACACCTGGATGGACTTCTTCTGAAAGTGGGCTTTGGGCACAAACTTAGGTACTACTACCCCAGAGTAGACCCAGAATGTTGGACTAGTCATAAGAGGGACAGAGCTGGTTTCTATTGGTACCAAGAACAACTGATGCTCAATTTCAGATTGTGTCCTAGGACAGTCATCCTGGGTAATGAAGGGAAAAGAGCCTTCACTGGTGGCTTTCTCCTTTGGGCCAGAAGTCAGAGGAACTCAAGGCCTGGAAAGTGATTTCTAACTCACTGCTGTTGAGTTCATTTGCACTCAGAGTGAGTCACCCTACAGGAGAACTCCTAGGGTTTCAGTTGCAGTGAGCTACCCAACACTTACTCAACAGTGCCACCAGAGCGCCTTCATACAAGAGGGGCCAGTGCGGGTGTTAAGAATTTTGAAAGGCACTTGTAAAGTCTCTTGCCTGCAAGTTCACCACGTGGTTAGGAATCGAGGAATTATGCTGATAATTAAAAGCCAGAGGAACTTGAGCAGGCAATAAATGTCAAAGTCATGTTTCCCAGGCACTATGGCCCCGAGAGCAGTCCTGGGTGTGGGAGAGAGGTGGATCTTTACCTGAGGTGGGAGATTAGGGCTGGACCTAAAAACTAAGAATTTTGTAGTGGAAAAAAAAAACCCACAACAAAAGAGGAGTGAGTGGAGAGAAGCCAAAATGCAAATCCTCCAAGTAAAACAGACCATGTGCTAGAGCAGTACATGAATGAAGAGCCCCAGGTCCACAATGAAGTCATGGAGGCAATGGTAGCATGAAGAAGGAGGAAATGGAGAAGCAGGAGAGGGAAGAGGACAGGGAGCTGGTGGGGCTGATTTTACTGCCTGTGCAAAACTAATATTGCCTTGGAACTCTCAGATAAAATTCTCTTCAAAAAGTTTTTTTTTTTAACCCATTCTCAAATCCCAGTGGTGTTGAATTACCAAGTGCAGAGTCTATGTCCTTGAAGTGATAACAGAACTTGCGGCCATGCGGATTTTGGAAGTGCTTCACTTCAGTGTAGTTAACAATGACCGTCTTATCTCTTTCCTGGGAACATACAGCCCCTCTTAAAACAATTAAATTGACCACTTGCCAAAACTCTTCCTTGGCTCTTCAGGTTTAAGGGAAGGATGCATGTATTAGAATTCATCGTCTTGTCAGATGCCAGACAACTAAAGAGCTCCTCCAATCATCTCTTAATTTGTTTCTTCATGTGTGTTTATCATATTTCTCAAGTGTTCAGATGGAATAATTGTATTGAGCAAAACATATTAAAATGAGGACCTAAAAGCTGTTTCTTAGACACATGGGAAGTTAGAGATTCCACATTTGGCCTTCTGATCTTTACCAGAAATGGCCCATCTGTGAGTTGGAAACCTCTATCTTTTCCAGAAATTGAAATACACAGAAAAAGATTAAAGGAAAAGAGAGAGAAATTGAAAGTTGATTTCTTTTACTTTCAGGAACCCACGGCGGTTGCTTACCTATCATTACTCTGAATGACTCCTCTGGAAGGTGCAGAAACCTCGGCGCTCTGACAGATGATTTGGGGAAACCATGAACAGGAGAGTTATTCAAAGCCATCCTAAATAGAGTGTTTGGGTAAACAGAAGGTTAAATCCAAGGATCCCAAGTTACTTCTCAAAAAAAACTAAAACAATCAGACCCAGCCTCATTTCCTTTGTTGCAAAATAAACAGGTCTTTAGGGCACCTCTTCTATGCAGCATTGACAGCTGGGGAGGATGGAGCCTGCCTGGTTCACGTCATTCTATTCAGGATACAGTCCTAGCACCTGGGGATTCATTATCATTTGTTGTTCTGCTCCCAACAACAAGGCACCCCTTTTCTATTATCATAAAGTCCCAGAGATCTCACCTATCCATGAGGAAGTCTGAAGGACCCCCAATGAGGACATGGCCTCAGAGGCAATGTCCTAATATTGCAAGTCACCGTCCCAAGTAGGATCAATATTGTCATTCTTATTCTATGCATTTGCACAGTAGATCAACGTTCAGCTCCCCAGAACTGAACTTCTCCAAGTTTTATATGCAGAGACTTAACTCCAATCATATGAGCATAAGAAAATCCCCACACCCACTGGAACATTGTTAGATTTCAGGAAGAAATTTTGCATCACTTTAAAATATGGTCTATAGTAGTCCTAGTGCAAAAAGAAAAGGAGAGAAGAAAAAAAGCATGTGTGGGGGCTTCTTTTGCATATTTAGATATGGAAAAGTGTGAGCAGTCACCAGATAATATAATTTTCATCCAGCCAAATATCGAGTATAATTCAATGAAGAAAATGCAACTTTTGCAGTGTGATTTATACATGCTTATATACCCTTCATTTTGAGTCTCTATGAAATGCAGACATTTATAGTTCTATAACCAGAGGAATAAAATTTGAATGTGTAGTAAAACGAGAAATGTATTTTAAATGGGCTTTAGAAACAGAACGGAGGAAGTCGTCAGGAGGCCAGAGTCACTAATGTAATTGGTGATTTTGCTAGATGGCCACTCAGATTGAGGCCTGGCAGGCACAGGATTGAATTCAGGCTGATGGGCATGGGAGATGGAGCGGTGACTTCCTGGAAAAGATGGAGATACCGTGACACAATAATCCAGGCTGGTCATAAAGCACACCATAAAGCCGGTATGAAAAATTCCTCATGCCCATGTGAATGCATCCTTATTTTTTTTTTTTTTTACTTTAAAAGAATAACTATTTTATGCTTTGGCATAGATCATTGACCTTAATGCTTTTCTATTTCAAATATCTACCAGATGTGTTCTGCGTCAAATTTACAAAAGATGTAATCATGACTTCCACAAAAATATTGGAAGATTGAGGGGCCATTGGCCCAACAGTACCTATCACTTCCAACAGGATTCCCTTTGGCCTACATTAGAGAAGTCAAATACTGGCTCCAAGTGCTGCATGGGGCGGGGCCAGGTATGCCTTAAAGAGTGTTATTTCATGTGACGGGGGCAGCTGAGGTTGTTGACTGTCCTGAGCTCTATTCCCTTGTCCTAACAGAACTCAGTAAGTCAGCAGGAAAACCTGTACTCTCTGGTTTGAGTGGCGATGACTCTGTCCCCCATCCAGCCTCTCTACTCTTGGGATGCCATGTGACCAATCACGTTGGACCAATCAGAGCATGTGACCATGGTGACGGGTTTGTGACCCAAGTTGAGTCAATATGAGTCCTCCCCAAAACTTTTCCTCAAGCACTGTAAGGGATCATTGCTGCCAGATGCCATCGAGTGGCTTCCAGCCCATAGCGACTCTGTGTACAACAGAGTGAGACACTGCCCTGTCCTGCTCCATCCTCTCGAGGGTTCTTAAACTTGAACTCATTGCAGCCATTGTGTCAATCCATCTCACTAAGGGCCTCCATCTTCACTGCCTCTCTACTTGACCAAGAATGATATCCTTCGCCAGAGATTGATCTCTCCTGATATTCATGTCCAAAGTAAGTAAGGACAAAGGCCCGCTACCCTTGCCTTCATGCAGCACTCTGGCCACACTTCTTCCAAGACAGATTCATGGTGGGGTTTTCCCCCCAATAGCATTGGATAGGGGAAAGGGGTGTGGTGGAGAGAGGGTGGCCATTTTTTACTAATGACATGAGAAAACCTTTCAAACTGAGGCATGCTGAGGTCAGAGATGGGAAGGAAATCAAAATCATAATGTCATTTGAGTCTCTGGACCCAGCACTGCTTTATATCAGTAATAAATACCCTTTTCAGTTTTGTGAGATAATAAAATCTCTCTTTTTTGCTTAACGTCTTTTGAGTTGGCACAGGGTTGGACACGATTTGATTCTGCTATGCACAAGGATGCCACAAGTCAGAGTTGGCTCAATGGTAATTCACAACCCCAACAAATTTGAGTTGGATTTCTTCTATCATTGGCCATTAAAAACAACAACAACAAAACATGGCATACTTGAGATTTAGAAGGAAATCGGCAGTGCTTTTCTAGATGTTATCCAGCCTTCTTTGTTGTTTAGGGGGGGGCCAGGCCACTCGTTTTTGCTCACACCCTGTGAGAAGGGGTCGTGGGAGGAGGCATTCAAGAGATGGTTTCCGAGATCCAACCTTTCCCCCTGGTTTTGAGCTTCTGCCTTGAGCAAAGTGGAGAGGACTTAGATTCATAGAAGAAGGTCAAAGAATACACCATCAGCCTGGATTAGAAGAAAGAAAACAAATATCCTCACAACAAGGTCCAATAGCAACATTGAGAAAAGATGACAAAGTTGTCAAGGATCTCTTTTTACTCGCATCCAGAATCAATGTCCAAGGAAGCAAATTCTTTGCCTGAGACAAATCTGCTGCCAAACACTGACAACTGAAGACATCTCTTGGAAGATGGAGGTGCATCTGACTCACGCCTTGAAGAGGAGGGCACCGAATAGTGTCTGTTCTGTTGCTTTCTTTTGTGTTCACTATGCCTTGGAACCAACTGGATGACACTAGCAATACTAACACAAAGCTTTTTTGTGCTAATTCATTGAAAATGCTAGTCTCCTTCATCCTCCCTTCAACACAGAGAAAACAAGATCCAGATAAGTATGGTTTGAATTCATGGGTTCAAATCCATGCAAGAACTTTAGGAACAAAGTGGGTCCCTCCTAATCACCCAACAACACACTCCTTTTGTCTCTGGATCATTAAGCTCTTGGCTGGCCACTGTTGGAAGGTACTCATCTTCATCTTCCACACCTAATTTGGGACACCGTCCTTCTTAGCTTAATCAATTTTGTTTTAGGGCACACAGCCAAATGTGGTTCTGTAGCCCCTTGTTTCTGGTTCTTCACACTTTTCTAGGTCATTCTCTTTGCCTTGACAAATTCTCTGACCCATGGGTCCTATTTCAAACTTATTTGTGAGCTGACATTTCCCTTTATATGAACTCTATAAATTCACTACTCTGGACCCAATAATTTTTCTGCACTTATGAAAGATTACCCCATTAATCAAATACCTTTCTAATAATCTTATTCTCACAAAACATTATTTAGCTATTATCACTTTCTGGATTTCTGGTAGAATAGGATTTGCATTTTAATTCACAGTAATTTGGTGACAATCAAATGATCAACTTGTAGATAATCCTTGATTCAATAAGCGTCTCTTATTGCAGCTCTTACTCCATGAATCTATGCTAAGGAAGAAGTGGCAGCACAGTGGGTTACTCGGTAGCATGATAACCGCAAGGTCATCAGTTTGAATCCACTAGATTCTCTGAGGGAGGAGGATGAAACTGTCTGTTCTCATCGAGCTTTACAGCCTACCCAAGGACCAGTTATACTCTACCTTGCATCAGTAGGTGTCAGAATGGACTTGGTACCATTGAGTTTGGTTTTAGCCATAATGAAAATATGAGTGTCAAGAGAAACAGTGACATTCTCTAAACTAGACTTCAAGCACAAGAATACACTTGGCAGACTGAAGGAGAGTTGGTGAGCCTCCTTAGATAGAATCAGACAAAATCATTCACTGCTTTATAGTTTTAAGTTTAACACACACACACAGAGCAAGAGACAAGATGGATATGTAACTTTCCCAGAGGGAACTCTGAAGAGGACACCAAGATTAATTCTCTGAATTTCCATGACAGTACAGATCCTAGTGATGATCATGGACTGTCAGGATATGCATGTGCTCACACTTAAGAAATGACATTATGCTGGGGCACAATTAGGACTCCTTGTGGCCTGTCACTTAAACCAGTCCTTATGAAGAGCTCAGGCTGCAGATTATGAATCAAAACTGGCCTTTTTCCCACCAGTGACTAAAATAAATGCATAAGAGCCCATTTAGTACCTCTCTGTGAACATCACATTGTCATGAATTCATCCCTGAGACAGTGAATTCTATAAGCGTTAATGGGTTTTATTCAACAAACATCCATTTTGTAGTCAGACAACTTTTGCCACTGACACCTGCCAATTCATATTCTAAGAAGAAATCACAGAAGCTTATAGATTGCCATTTTAAAAATGAATATGGCTCATTATCTTTATTTATATCCTCATTCTGCTCCAAACTATCAATCCAGACGGCCTCTGAGCTTGTGGGAGAGGGGGGAATGTGTGGGGTTTCTTTTTTTTTTAGTTAAAATCAAACTCTGTACTTTGCCAGGTACAATGGGTTGATTTCTGCATCAAAGTCTTATTAATTTTATTGGAAACTAGATAGAGATTATTGCCACCTGGAACTTAGTTGATCTCTCACTTAGCATTGAAGGGTTGTCATGGAATTGGAAGAGGCAAAGGGTCAGGGTTCTAGTGCCCAAGCGGCCAGAGGGGAAGTCAAAAAGTACTACTACAAAATTCTAGAGACCTTCATTAAACAAGTGTATCGCAGGTGAAGCTAGTGTTCTATCTAGATCTGTACACTCCTAGTGGGGTGTGGTCATGCCTCTCCTCTGAAGAAGTCTGAGCTCTTCAGTTTACACTACATCAACCCAGGTGTTTTGGCCTCCTGAAAGCTTCCTCTTCCTTTTCAATATTTTTGTTGTCGTTTTCAGCTTGTGGATGACTGAAGGGGCAACATTGAGGCCGTACGGTGGGTGGGGGTAAGGTTAACAGTTGAAATTCTCCTAGTACCAGACCTGCTACATTTGAAGAATTAGCAGGCACATAGTCCTGATGGGAAAAAAAATTCATTATATCAATTATATCAAGCAAACTTGTAACTATGTTGCCATTGTCATTTTTAAAACATTGTCTTTCTACTTGAGCCATTGTTATCAGCTCCTCTTTTTTTCCTGCCTCCCCCACTCCCATCCTTGTGAACCCTTAGTAAATTATTTATTCATATCTTACACCATCCACTGTATCTTGTCACCCATGTTTCTGTTGTTCATTCCCTTGGGGGCCGGGGCTGGGGCTATCCATTCATCGTTGCTATCGATCCCCGCCTCTGCTCCTACTCTCATGGTGTTGCTATTCCCTTTACTGATTCTGAGTGCTTGATCTGTTCTGGCATCCATGTATGGAAAGTTCTTGTCTATACCGATGTACATACTCTGGTCTAGCAGGATTTATGAGGTACAACTGGAGTTATGATAGTGGTGGGGGAGGAAACAGAGGGATGTTGTGCTTCATTGGTGCTGAACTGCACCCTCGCTGAATCATGCCTTCCATGCGACCTTTCTGTGAGGGACTGCCCAATTATCTACAGATGGGTTTTGGGTCTCCACTCCAACCCTCCCCTTTCACATTGATATAGTTGTTTATTTTTGATCTTCTGATACCTGATCCTGTCAGCACTTTGTGTTCACACAGACTGGTGTGCTTCTTCAATGTGCTTTGTTGCTTCCCTGCTAGATGTCTGCTTGTTTAACTTCAAGCCTATAAGACCCCATACTCGGGTCTTGAAAGTAAACTTAGGCTAGATGATCCCTTCAGGACCAGTGGTGGGAGTGGTGGTACTGGGAGGGTGGTGGGAGGGTGAAATAGAAAGGGGGAACTAATTTCAGGGATCTACATATAACCTCCTCTCTGGGGCATGGACAACAGGGAAGTAAGTGAAGGGACACATCAGACAGTGTACGATAGGAAAAAGTAATAACAATTTGTAAATTATTAAGGATTCATGGGGGAGGGGGAGGGAAAGGAGATATGCTGAGCTGGTTCTAGGGGCCTAGGTGGAGGGAGGGTGTTTCAAGAGCGATGAGGGCAACAAATGTGCAAACGTGGTCTGCATGTGTTGCTCATGATGGAAATTGTATAAGCCCCCAATAAAATGATTTTAAGAAAAGGAGGAGGAAAGAGCTCAAGTAGAAAATATTTGGAAATGAAGATGGAAACATGTGTATAAATATGCTTGATACAAATGATGCATGGAATGTTATAGGAGTTGTAAGAGCCCTCAATAAAAAAAATAAAAATTGAAAAAAAATTCATTAATATAAGACCCCAGAGGCTATATCTTTTAATAGCTGGGCACCATCTGCTTTTTTCACCACATTTCCTTTTGAACCCATTTTATCTTCACCAATTGTGTCAGGAAAGTGAGTATCACAGAGTGCCAGGTTATTAGAACAAAGTTTTCTAATGTTGAGGGGAGACTTCCGTTGAGGCTCAAAGTCTGCATGCTATCTTAATACTTTAACACATAAATATATGTACATAGACCAATATCCGCATTCTTATAGATTAATATATTTACTTATGCACATGCTTACATTTATACCTGTCTATATAGCTTTTGCCTCTGTGTTTTTTCTTCTGTTTCCTTTTACTTTCCTCATTATCATGCTCCATTGTCATGGAGCATGGGTGTCATTATCATGTTCACCCTTCATTCCTCTCGGTTACATTACATTGATCAAACCCCACTAGGCATTCTATACCCTCAACACCATCACTTTTTGATACTTGTTGTTTCCTTGTCCCTGAGTTTGTTGATCTCTTACTTCCTTTCCCCCATCTTCTCCTCTCCTATGATCCTGAGGAACCATTGTTTCCATTGCTTTCTTCTTGGGAATGTTTATCCTGCCTATCTTATAAAGATAAAGATATTTAAATTTTCTAAGTAAAAAGTTAAAAAAATAATAAGGGAAAAATTTAAGCCTATAAATAGTTCCAGGTCTATCTTTATGAATATCTTTTACCCAGTCTGATGAGGTGCCAAGGACTTACTGCCCCCTACGTCAGAAGTCTATTTGGGGGATTCTTAAGGGACTTCATGACTTTGCTCAAATTCATTGTTTTCATTGCACCTTTTTTACGCACCTTAAGAAGATTACTCCCCATAAACCATTTGAGTCTCAGAAGCCCACAGCTCAGCAGTGATTTGATGGCAGTGAGAAAACAAGGCAAGTGGACTCCTGAGAGTACCCATTTGTAGCCCTCTCCTAGTCCCAGAGTCCCATTGAAATATGTTTGGGGGGGTCCACCCCATCTATGTATGAACAAGTGCCCTAGTAGTAATACTGTCTTCATCTCTCTGGGATTCCAGAGTCCTCTACTGACAAAAATGGTGACTGGAACCAGACTTTCTCTGAAATATCTTCCTACCTTGCAATGTTCTGGTTCTCTAGGCGGATATGTTTTCCTGAAGCACATATGATGCCATTGCTGTCTTTCTTCAAAGCTCTCTTTGGTCTGCATCAAGCCAACTCCTAGTCAGCCTTAAAAGAACCGTTCAAATTCTGCCTCTCATTTGATTTTCATTAGATTCATGCTTACAGCTTTACTTTATAGAAAGGTCCTTTTTTGCTAGAATAGATACTGAGGCTGTGATAAATCGAATAGTGTCCTGACCCACCCACCAGAGAGTATCTAATTCCTACTCCCCAGAACCTATCACTGTGATGTCTTACATGGTAAATGGGACCTTTTTGGTGGGAGTGAGTGAGTGAGTGAAATGGAGATTATTCCAGATTAGGTGGGTGAATCCAGTGCAAGGGAGGAAAGAGGGTCTAAGTGAGAAGTAGGAGATCAAACCAGAAGATGAAGCACTATCTTTTTAAGATGAAGGGAGAGACCCTTAGCTGAGGAATATAGAGCCAGAAAACATTCTCCCCCGAAATTTCTGGAGGAAAGGTAGTAACCCTGTTGACACCTTGATTTCAGACTTCCAATATTTAGAATTATAAGAGAACAAATTTGCATTGTTTTGCAGCACTACATTTCAGCCTATTTCTTACCTTATATGGTATGCTTTTTTAACATTTATTTCTATGTGGTCTACTTGCTAACCAGTGAGCTTCTTGAGGGCAAAAGACATATGTTATTCTTTCCCTCTTTATAGCCTCAGTTCTTACCATAGTTCTTGGCACTTGGTAGATGCCCAAAAGATATTTGTTAAATAAATGAATCTTTTCTAACAAAATAGGATGTAAAGATTGGGGGGGGGGGGGGAGGAGGACAGGGAGAATGACTTGCCCAAGGCTCAGCATAATAGGAATGCTGCCTAAATGCTGTCCTTCCTGAAAAGGTGGCATTTATTGTGATTAATATTTTGTTTTGCTGTAAAATGTACCAACAGAACCAGTCAAGGATTATTGGCCCCATCACTGCATGTGAAACTGCATTCTATAAATCTAGGTTCCTCTATAGAGAGTGGTTGTTATTTATTTACTTTAAGCATAATTCATATGATTCCATAGGGGGAAAAACATTTAAACATTGGCAGGGTACATTATATTATGCAGTTTTACTTGGAGCTTTTTCAATGACTCAATGTTAATGCTAAGAAGTCCAGATTTTGAGTAGTAAAAATATTATGTGCACTTCATCTGTTTGTTTAAAATGGTCTCTCTAAACAAAACCTACACTTTGCTGAAAGTTACCAGTGTCAGTGGGTGTGAATGCGTATATTTACATATCACAGAAGGGAAAGGGGATTAGAAGAGGAGGCAGAAAAGGCCATGTTCCATTCCTTCCAGAGAGATTTTTACAGCTGAAATTCCATCAGCACCTCCCTTGGTTCCACGGAGTAGCGAGAGCAACTCTTTTCCAGGCTGTGTCTTGGGAGAATGAACATGTGACTGCCGCTTAAACTGCAGGTGGTTATGGGTGTCTCTGCCTCGGCTGCTCTCTCACGCCTCTAAGGAGAGCAAGTTCCTTCATCCCCAAGTGACTCCTCTAATTGGTAATGTGTTGACTGACGGTCACTTGATAAGGAAAATGTGACTATTTTCCACCAAGAGAGAAGTCTACAAATACTCCTTACAAGGATGCACTTGATCTGTTGGGTTAAAGTCTACCACAATTGCAGGAAGATCTAACCATAGTGGTACACAACTCACCATGTGCTTGAATATGACAAACCACCCTCAAGACTACCTGTTTTGGTCTTTGCACCACAATCATTAGTAATACAAGGGGGTACCCCTCCAAAAATTGGTAAAAACTATGAATAAATTTTTAAAACATAAAACAACCTTATCAACTTCAACGTACTCTCCATTACATTAAGTGCATTTGTTAAATCTATGGTTCTATAATTAGAGACATTTTTCAAACTCTTCTGTTTGGATGGCTGGCAGCATTTTCCTCATTTTTTCGTCACCTCTTCTACATTGTCAAACTGCTGTCTTTTCATGTCCCTCTCTAGTCTCAGAGACAAAAGGAAGTCACATGGGGCAAGGTCAGGGTAGTGAGACATGCATAGGACAAGAGAGGCATGTGGTGATTTTTTTTGCCCAAACCAGCACACTGCGATGGCTATGTGAGCAGGTGCATTGTCGTAGTGGCAAAGCTAGTCCCTCATTGCCAGCAATCAGGCCCTTTTTGTCAGACACTATTATGCAGTCTTTTCAGAACCACTAAATAGAACGCTTGATTAACAGTCTGACCTGGTGGAATGACTTCCAAATGCACTATCCCCCTCATATAAAAACAAAAACAAAAACAATGACCACCATCTTGATCTTTGATTTCACTTGCCAAGCTTGGGGGTGGGGGCGCAAGGTCATGAGGACATCTTCCATTGGCGTGTTTGCTTTGGGGGTCAAAAGAATAGCACCAAGTCTTGTTACCAGTAACGACCTTGGAAAAAATATTCTGGGTAGCTTGTGAGCTGTTCTTTCAAAGCACAGCCTATTTCCACTTGACACTTTTTCCTGACCAGTCAGAATGTGAGGCACAAATTTGCAGCAACGTTTCTCATTCCCAAATCTTCTGTTAAAATTCGCTGAACCAAGCTCCATGATAGTCCAGATAACTACCTCCATGTCTTCATTTGTCCATCATAGGCTCACACAAGTGCCTGACTTTGGTGAACATTTTCATCCATTCAGGGAGTTGACTGAGGCTTGTCATCAATTGACATTTCACCCTTTTGGAAATGAGAAAACCACTCAAACCCTTGAGTATTTCCATAGTGTTGTCCTTGTAGGCTATGTTCAACATCAGAAATTTCTGCGGCACTTTTCCTCAGCAGGAAACAAAATTTCAGAGCTGCATGCTGTCCTCTTAAGTTGACCATCACACACACACACACACACACACACACAACAAAATAATGATGTTTGAGCGAAACTGCTTTCATGAAAAAATTCACTGTGATCAGAGAGAAACTTTCCAGGTAATACCACTGGGTACACTGACTCAGAGTGAGTTGCTAGATGTTCACCTAGTGGAAAAATATGTTTGTCCAATGAAACCTTTTTCCATATTTTTTGGGGGGATACCCTTTGTATGTGCACTCCATACAGTGTTGCAGTGTGTAACTTGTTAATATTATCATTCTAAGATGTTGACTTCCAGATGTCCAATGCCATGATTTATTGGTTAAAACACTGCAGTATAACAGGTTATAAAAACTAAAATGAAAAAGAGGTGTTCTACTGAAGTCAGAACTGATTGGGAGAAATCATTAGTCTGGATAATCTTTGTAAGTCAGAGACCACCTGGATTCTGGAGGCTCAAATTCTACTTTTCATTAGAAAAGTCTCATTGAATTTTTTACTTATATTTGCTGTCAGAAATTATTTAGAACCATCAAATGACAAGTATCTTTTGAGTGCTCAGTACCCAACAAAGAAACTATCCTATTATTATAGGATAAAGTGGCTCATTTTCCCATGATGGAGCTTTTGATCTTAATAGGGAGCTAGAGTATTACCCATACCAGAGAAAAATGAGTGTACAAGGAACATCTCTTATTTTAATGAGAAGAAATAATAAATACTCTATACTGTAGAGAACAAAAGTAATTTATACCACTTTGGCACAGCCAACTTCATGTCATACACAGTCATGAGCAAAAAGCAATGTATAAAACAGTCTGGTTTACCTCTGCTTTATGACCTCACAGTTTGGTCTTTTTTCGATGTACAAAAGTGTTACAAAAAATCTGTGAATGTTTATGAACACACGTTCACTTTTTGCTTTTAGCAGTGTAGCAGTCAAGAGAGTCGACCATTCTGTTTGTTGCCATGCCACTTATCCCTGCTCAAAAGTCACATCTTCAGAGAAACTTTTCTTTATAAGGTAACCACATAGAGCCTTCCAACTAGTTTCCAGCACATAATACTGTTTAATTTTCTTCAAAGCCCTACTGTAATATGACTTTCCCCCTGTCATTTGTTCTTTGTGAGTTTCCTTCTAGCCCACATTATCAATGAAGCTGTATCAGAGCAGGACCCTTATCTGCACTCACAGCTGTATCTTCTCTTCGTAGAACAGCAACTGCCATGTAGTGGGGTCTCTGCATCCTTGTGTTAGATTAATGAAATACAAACATTCTTTTGTCACATTCATAATTAACATAACTCCATGGGAGAAAAAACCCTACAAAATAAAACTTATCATGGCCAAAAGTTACTGACAGAAAAATTAGTTTGAAGGGAAGGGTTGATTAAAAAATTGATTTAGGGGATCTCATTGAAGACTCCAAAAGGAATCTGAAGGGGGGAAAAACAAAAACAGAGACTCAATTCAAATAATAAACACAAAACAGTTAGTGGCTGAAACAGCACATGGTAAAATTTGCCATTGATGAAAATATGACAGAAGAGGCAATTCTTTTTTTTTTTTTTGCATCAGTGCCCTGGTGGGAGTAGGAGGCCCAGCCTTGCTCCTGGAGAGCTGCTGCTGGATTTGAACTGCCAACCCTGTGGGCCACAGTCCCGCACACAACCACTGTGCCACTGTTCTCAGCCAGAGGCAATTTTTTTCAACAGCAGTTACCATGTCAATTGACCCTGAACATTTAGCCTTGAGAGTAAAGGTCATTTAAAAAGAAGTGGAAGTCAGAGTCATGAAAGAAAATCCATAAGAGCAGAGGACACAATAGATAAAGTTTCATATGTTTGGAGAAAAAATGAAATTTATCATAAAATTCATGAAAAAGAATAGATTCTAAAAAAATGTGTTCTTACAGATTAAAATTGGGGAAAGTGAAACTATTTAGATGGCTTATATAGAAAAAATGATCAAATCATAAAATTGACTTAGTTACCTGATTGAGAAAATATGTTCTTGGCAGTGGTAATATAACTCTGATTAAAATGCTTGCATCCACAAATATGGAATCAATATATTCTGATGATCAAAATGGTGGACTCACAAGTTCCTACAATACATTCACGTATGTATATAGTCAGGGAGCAATATACCTTATTTTTCCACATATAAAACGCTTATTATACATTTTTGCATTTCATGCATAATTTTCATAATTTCTCAGACAAGTAACTTTGACATGATGGTTAGACCAATTTTTCCCTCTCTCCAAAGGTTTTGATGTTGACTCTTCCTTGTGACTCCCCTTGACCCAGTGGTTCCCAACAGCAGACCCTTACACTTCCTCCACTTTCTCAAGCACATGCTCTCCTGACAGGAGTCCTTTCCTGCTCTGAAAACTGCTTTCAGGAATGCATCAAGAAAAGCACTTCCTTTCACCCTGGAAGCAACGCTTACCGGGGTGACCAGACAGAGACCATGAGATGTGTGCATTTGCACACCCTGAACCGGAGCCGCCAATCAGGTGAGCAAGGTTGGCGTGCTCCAGCTATGCGAGTGCTGCATCCCAGTCCAGCTGGTAAGTCACTAGACTGGACATTTGAAACACTCACCCCTGCAGACACCACCAGGAGGTAGATGTAAAAGCTGAAGTTCCCTAAGTGTAGCTTCCTTGTATCATTCCAAAATCTGTCTTCTCCACCCTGAGCTGGCCCTTAATATACACGTCTCTGTTCCTAATCACTTCTGTGGTATTAGATGACTGCGTGTCAACTTGAAAATTTCTAAAACGTGTAAGGGTGGAATCCACCCTGGCAATCAGGTCACAGCTTGTGAGTATGGCCTTCTTATGAGGAGGATCCTGGGAACCACTCTATCATTCTGCCACTGACCCTGAGAGCTGTTATGTTTCCACCAACTTGGGATCCACATGACTCTGCACCCACTGGTTTTTGGTCTTCCCGCACTCTGAATCATTGTATGTGGCAGCATGAGGCTAGTATCACACTGATGGACTGAGTTGGACTGGGCTGGGACCTTACTAATCACAAGGATGGGCAACAGAAAAGTGTGTGCAGGGAGATGTCAGACGGAGAATAATAATTTATAAGTTATCAAGGGTTTGTAAGGGAGGGGAGTCATGGAGGGAGGGGGAAACAAGGAGCTGATACCAAGGGCTCAAGTTGAAAGCAAATGTTTTGAGAATGATGATGGCAACACATGGACAAATGTGCTTGACATGTGGATGAATGTATAGATTGTGATATGAGTTTGAGTCCCCAATAAAATGATTTTAAAAAAAGAATCAGGGAGTGGAGATAGAGAATTCTGATTTGATAAAGAAGAGGATGGGCACTCTTCTCTTAGATAAATTAGAAGGGAAAAACAAGTGGATAATTTTCTTTAAAGCTGGACTTGAGGAAGGAAAAATGCAAATTTAAGAAAAGTAAAGGTAAATGAGGATCTTCATTTGGGGTGGTCTTAATCTCTTCCTACAAATAGAGATCATGTAGAAAAGATAGATAGGCATGTGCTTAACTGGTGGTTTAGTTTTCTATATCTTCCACAACAAATTACTACAAACTTAGTGTCTTAGAAAATGGAATTATTATCTCAGAGTTATAGAAGCACAACCAGAAGGGCTACACTTTCTCTGAAGGCTCTAGGGAAGAGTCCATTCTTGTCTTCCCCAACTCTTTAGTAACTGCTGATGCTCATTGGCTTCCTCGGCCACTCCACCCCAACTTCTGCCTTGTGGTCATATAGCTCTCTCTTCTGAACATACATGCCTGTAATCTTGGTGACTTCATATTATTAGAAGGGCACTTGCAATGTAGCGGAAGACCCATCTGGATAATCAGGGTGATTACATCTCTAGAGTCTTAATTTAATGGTGTTTATAAGAATTTTTTTCCCTAAAGGCAATGTTCTAAAGTCACCAGAATTAGGGTGCTAATATAACTTTTTGGTGTTGTTAGGTCCCCATGAGTCTAGTTTACTCAGAGCTACTCTATGTACAACAGAACTAAACATCACTCAGTCCTGCACCATCTTCAAGAATGATCTTATGTTTGAGCTCTTCCTTGCAGCCACCAAATCAACCCATGTTATCACGGATCTTTCCTCTGTTTTGCTGCCCTCCCACTTTACCAAGCTTGATGTCTTTCTCCAGGGACGGGTCTCTCCTGACAATATGTCCAAAGTATGTAAGATGAAGTCTCACCATCCTTGACTCTAAGGATCATTCTGGCCGTACTTCTCCCAAGACAGAGCTCTCTGTTCTCTTGACAGTCTGTGGTACTTTCATGGTCTTCTCCAGCACTACAGTTCAAGCGCATCAATTTTCCTTCAGTCTTTCTTATTCAGGGTCATATGAGACCATTGAAAATACCATGGTTTGGGTCAGGCAGGCCTTACTCTTCAAAGTAACATCCTTGCTTCTCGATCTCTTAAAGAGGTCTGTCTGCTGCAATAGATTTACCCAATGCATTGTGTCTTTTAATCTTTTAATTGCTGGTTCTGTCGTCAATTTGATAGGTAAGTTATTGTGCCAGCCTGGCCAAGAGGAACATGTGGGATTTATAAGGTTGCAGTTTGATTGGAGGGCAAAGAGATAAATGGCCCAGAAAGGCCTAACACCGCCCCCCCCCCCTTGCTCTCTGATGATTGTACCAACATGTGGCTGCTTTAGCTAGTTCACTGCCTGAACATGGGAGGTACACTACCTGTGGGCCAGCCAACCCATGTATCATGTTGCTAGAACTTGAGGATATTTTGAGACCTGCTTCACCATACTGCTGGTGTAGACGTTGCTTGATCTTGAGGCTGTTGGATCCTGTCACTTTGCATTGCTTGAGTTCTATATCCTTTCTAGGCCTGCTTTGGTGAGCTCCTGGTCTCCCACCTTGCTGTTTGCTCGCTGTGGCAGGACTGCCTGCTTTGCCCTAGGGAAAACTCAGCTGGTTGTTTCCTTGACTGTGGACCCAGCAGCCCTTGAGAATTGAAGGACATCCAGTATATTAACTGTTCCATGAAAGTGAGTTGAACTGAGCCCCCTGTGCTGCTGTGTGGACTAGTTAGCTATTATAGTCCTTTATTCTGTATATATCTATTCATATTTAAATGGATCTATATATTCATAAGTGCCCTGGTTTTGTTTCTCTAGGGAATCCTGTCCAACACAAACATGGACAATGGATTCAAGCAAGATGACGTCCTTGGTAATTTCCCTTTTTTCTTTGTTTATCATGATGCTGCCTTACATTCCAGTTGTGAGGAGTTTGGTCTTCCTTACATTGAGTTATAATCCCTAGTGAAGGCTACGGTCTTTGATCCTCATCAGCAAGTGCTTCAGTCTCCGGGTGTGACCGGCACATTGAAGGTTGTTAATAAGCCTTTTTCCAATCCTGATATTGCATTCCTTTTCATATAACCCAGCTTCTCTGATTATTTGCTCAGATTATGGCATAAGGCAGTGCTCTAACGTTACAGGGACTAGGGTGTGAAAAAGCTTTTTGAGGGATTACTATTTAAACCGCTACCAAGGGAGAAGAAAGATCTGAATGAATTGAGATGGTCAGGCAGCCTTGGACCCTGTAACAGGCATGATTACTGAAAAGAGACCCTGGCCGAGTCAAAGTTTTATATAGGAATCTGTCCTTGGCCAAGACTGCCTTTGGCAATTTGGAGCAGGTGCAGACAGTGAGAGGAACTCAGACGAAGGTGTTTATAAGCGCGCCTGCAACAGCGGGCTAAGGAGATCAAACATCTGTTTCTCCTCCCTCCAAATGAAGAACATACGATGCCTTTTCATTTGAGTGAAATTATATATATATATATATAATTACATCGCTTCCTAAAAGCTATGAAGCATTTACAAAATGAAAGGTATAGTCTTTATTTGTTCCCCTCTTCCTTCTAATAATGGATGCTCATACCTCAGGGATAGTCTTACTATCCAACTCTTCAGTCCTTATCCATTCCCAACAGCCCCACAAATAAAACTTTCAGTGAAATGTCTGTTCTAGGAAACCCTAACCCTTCCACCCCCACTATGAATGACCAGAGTGCCAGAATCTCGCTTCCCTGGGCTCTCCAACACTCTGATGGCACATTTTCTCACAAGGTGGTAAAAACAATGGTGATCAAGAATTTTCATTTACTGGTGGGACCATAGAGAGTTCAAAAACCAATCCTTTGCATCATATTTCCAGGGCAACACTGAATAGTTAGTTCCACCTTATTCTAGGAAGGCTTGCTGGGAAGTGAAAAAAAAAAAGTAGAGAGTTACTTCACAAGCTAGTAGGTCTCTGATCTTTGACATTCATTTTCCCTCTTTATCTTTCACTGTCGTTTTAAATAGCAGTGAGCTCTCCTCAATCAAAGTTATTTTTTTTAATCAAACAGATAAAGGTGATACTGCTGTGGTAGAGGTAGGGGAGGAACTAGAAAAGGTCTCCCAGTCCCTCACATCCTTCTCTACAGCCCTTCCTGTGGTGACCTCTGGGCACTTCTGAGGAACAATTTCTAAACAGCTGCACGACATAATTAAAGGACAGGCTCTTGAGTCCAGGGCCAGAGCAGCCTTCCTGATCCAAGATAGTGAAATGTCTTGTTCATGGAGAATCTGACTCAAGCTAACCCTCCATAAAGTAACTTTATTACTGACTATAAATAAGTGAATCACACAACAGTACATTGTGGGTGGTGTTAGATCACATATAAGCCAATTTTGGAGGCTCTGTTGTGGGACTATTCCAGGATAACCAATTCAAGTTCAACTGCTTCTTCCAACAAGAATGTGTAACTTCTTTTCTTCTTTCCTTGAACATTGGCAAGAACAACTACAAAAAGTACCTGCTATAGAAGTTCCTGGGACAAAGGGATCTGTTTTCATCAGTGATGACATCGTGCTATTTTTGAGAATGCTCAGGGCCAATGAAGGCCAGTGACGAAAGCAGGTCAAGCTCAACTCCATGTGATCCCAATGACCCTTTCTGAAGAACATCTTCAACTTCTTTTATTCTCCTCTTTCAAGATTTTTTTCCTTTACCAAACTTCCTTCTTCTAACCTGTGGACATGTTTTTTCTTTAGGTCTATTTATGTTTTAGCCATCTGACGTGCCCAAGATAGCACAACCCTCACAAGATTCATTTTTACTGCGCTACAATTGGTGGTTCTCCCTGCTTACATAAATGTGCACACATTAAAAATTTTAGGAGCGCACTGAGTATTGCAAGTAGGTGTTAATAGGGCAGGCCTCCAAAATGAGCCAAATACAAAGGTATTTGGCAGAGGAAGAATAGTTCACTAAATTACAGCTAAGCAGCCAACGGAGTTACATTTAAATACTGTGATTTGAGAAAGGCATTCAGTCAAGTCCCTTAATACAAATCAACAAATACTTATTCAGCATATTTTTTGCTAGAAAGTGTGCTAGACTCTTGATTATGAGGAGGTAGGGACTAGAGTACAAGACTAAGAGAAGTCTCCCCCCCCCGCCCCCCCAAGGAAATGGCCAGGAAGCTGGAAGGACTTAGCAACGAACTGGGAGGCAATATAAAGAAGCTATTTAAGATCGGTTTTGAAAAGGGAGAAACTGCATGTTGCAGAGGCAAAATGTGAGTTCAGTGACTACAGACAGTGAGGGAAAGAGCTAAGTCAAATGTAACATTGAGGTTTAAAGGTCAATGGGAGGATACCCTAAACCAAACAAGCAACCAAACCAGTTGCTATTGAGTCAATGCATGGGCATCCTGGGAGTGTCAGAGCAGAACTATGCTCCGTGGGACTTTTTATCGCTGATTTTGCAGCAGTAGATCAAGAGGCCTTATTTTCCAGGCACCTCTCGGTTGACTCAAACTGCCCAGGGAGTATCAGCATCAGAAAATATAAATAAGGGTGGGCATGAAATGTAAGTTTTCTTTGTTGCTCATTGTAGGACCACATACCGATCATCAGGAAATTGGAGTTGACCCTCAGAGAGAACTTAGCTCAAACTATTTTCATACCAGGACTCACAAGGAAGTAGATGAGAGTCTTACGGAAACAAGGATAGAGACAGGATGAGGAAAGAGGCCAGCATTGGTGAGGAAGAGAGCTTCAAAAGAAAATAAGTAGCTCACAGTGTCCAATGCAGCAAGCAGGTGGAGGGAGATAAGGACTAAGATATTGTTGAAGTTGGTACTGATGAGTTCATTGAGGACTTTCATGAGAGCTATTTAGAAAGGAGAGTGGGTTTACCCGATCTCTTTGCTGTCATTTTCTGTTAGGTTCTGATATCTCATTACTTCTGTTTGCAGTGATCAGGATTTAAAAATATGGCTTCTCTCCAAACAACCTACCAATTCCTATTTCTTCAGAAACGTAGAGTTCAAAACCCCCAATAGTTCCAGAGTTCTTCCTGGTTGGATGTGGGTATCCTTGTTGCTAGCATACTCATGAAGTCATGCTCCCCACAGGTACCTTTCCTGTGCCAGTTTTCTGTAACTATGGGGATGAGATCCATCACCAGTGCAGACATGTTCCTTAGTGAGGTAAGAGCTACACAAAAACTGAACTGTTTAGTGCACTAACGTGTGTCCACAATATATCTGACTGTGTCTATGTGTAATAATACATATCTACCCCTTAATGCTACTTGTAATTTTATATAATACTTAACCAGGGGGGTAATGTTCTTTGTATTCCAGCACCTAATTAACTTTCAGGTCAATATTAGTAACACCTTGCCTTTGCACAACACTTTAAACTTTTCAATGTGCCTTTGAAAATGTTATTCTAAGGGACTTCCAGGAAAAGAAGTGCATAGATACAAACACATACTCTACAAGTGCAAATTCTTTTGTTTATAAGCCCTATTTTATGTAAATGAATAATAAAAAAGTGTCTGGTGTCTATGTCTAAATAATGCCAGAGAACAAATTGCCGTACTTGTAGGTGCTTAATAAAACAATAAAATCTATCAACTTCCCCAGCACTGTACCTTAATGACTCTTCCAGCTCTTCTGTAGCTGAGCGACAGCTATTATTAGTTTGGAGGCCAAATGATTTGCCTCTCCAAGTGCCGTTGCTATTGCAGAATTTATATTAAACTGTAAGGATCATGTTTCTGCCTCTAGATTTCATGCTACAGAGTTGGGGTTGCCCAGGCACAAGCAGAGCCAACCAATCCAAACCAAAGGATGGCTGCAATCACTACCCACACAGCTCCAAAAGTTTCCAGAAGTAACGAGGTAACCGAGATACTGGGCATTAGTCAGTCATGTCACTTTTCATGGGAAGCCAGATAACATTGTAAAGCTCATCGCTCTTGGTCAAGTGCAGACCTACATTGTCGTATTATTGCACTTTGCTTTATTGTCCTAGGCACACATTGCGCTTTCACAAATTGAAGGTAGATGACCACCCTGTGTGGGGCAAGTCTGTTGGTATCATTTTCCCCAAAGCACTGTGTTTACTTTGTGTCTCTGTGTCACATTTTAATCATTCTCATTAAATCTCACGCTTTTCCGTAGTGCTATTGCACACTTAGTAGACTAAGTGGAGTGCACTTAGTATAGATATAACTTGGATGCACCCTGGGAAACAAATAAAAAATAATCACGTGACTTGCTTAATCACAATATTTGCTTATTGCCTTGGTCTGAAATCAAACCAATAATATTGTAGCCTGTATGCCTGTACTTTCCCCAATTCACTGAAGACATATCATGATGTTAGAAGATTGAGCAAATGAAATGGAAGAAAAGAACTCTTTCAGTTCATCCTTCTGATCTGCTCTCCACAGCCCATTCTTAAAGGAGAAGCTAAGTAATCTTGAAACAACTGTCTTGCCATTCCCCTAGCTGTTACTCTCATTTAGAATGTATTCTTTGGTCATGCTTATTTTCATTTAGAATAAAATATCACCACTCTCCCTGGGCTTCTGCATGATCTTGGTCATTCCACTTAGATCATCTCCTTTCTTCCTCCTTGACAACTTTGGACACATCCACCTTCTGGCAAATCCTACAGTATGTCCAGTCTCTCCAGCCTCAGGGCTATCTCCTTGGGCTGCTCTTCTTCACTGCTTTGCCTTTCTGGCTTTTTTTAATACCTTCAAACCTCATCTTCATGGATGGCTACTCGATGAAAACCTAATTTAAATAGCTTTACCTCCCATCTTATTCTGCTTATTTCTGTCTTAGAGCTTATCACAATTGGTATTTTTGGTTTGCTTATATATATGGCTGTTTACTATTTGTCTTCTTCATTGCACTCTGGACTCCAAGAGAGCAGATTTCTCATTGGTCTTATTCATCCTGGTCGCCTCAGTGCCTGGAATAAAAGTTGGCCGTGTCCCTTGTACTCCCAAAATGCATATTACATATGTCCTCTCTCCCCTGTTTCCATTATCACCAGCCTAGTCCAAGTCATCATTATTTCTCCCCTGGGCTAATTAGATTGCCTCTCAAATGTTCTTCCTTTTCAAGAAATAGTTGTTGACACAATATGTAAGCATTATCACTGTGGGGAAAATAGTAATATCTAAACAAGGTGGAAAAGCAGAGCCTGTAGGAAGATCAGTAAGCATTACCCAAGCACTGCAGGAGCACCAGCAAATTCTCCCCAGTTTCCTCTACTGAATAAGTGGGGCGGGGGGAGTGGGGGAGTTATTCAGGCTCCAGTACAGCCCAGTTGAGGAATAGTGTGGAGGGCAGAGAGCATTCTATTTATCTCTCTGGGACTTGCTATTTTTGTCAGATACCCGAAGCTGCCACACTTCAAGGGAAGAGGTTTAAGGCGGGTGGGAGTTGTGGGGGGTGGGGAGTGACACATATTAAAACCATAACGACCACAAAAACAACAACATTTTGAAAGACCCATACAATCCCAACCCTGACCCTGACCATTTATCTGAATAAATGATTTGGGAGACACTTCTCTAGCCCCCACACCTAGCATAAGGTTGTGTGTCTTGTATACCTCAGGCAGAAAAGAGAAGCTGAAGCTTTATAAAGCTCCTTGTGCCTTTGAGCTATTTTCCTAAGAAGGTTGCACTTTCTTATATCATTTTCCCATTGTCAGGCCTGGACTCTGCCTCTTAGCTGAGGGGTGAGTGGCCAGCTGACATGGGACAAAAGGAGGGTGCCAGGCGAAGCATGTGGAGCCAATTGCACACCCTTTGCTTGGATCTCACGAATTTTGAGAACCCCCCGGCACCAACCCTGGTATGTTCTCACACAGAAAGGGAAGCTGTGTGTACATATGGACTGTGGCAGCTGTTTGTACTTGGGGGCTGTGGATGCTTCAAACTGGTGCGGCGAGGGCAAGGAGCACCTGCTTCTTGCCTCATTTAAAGAGACTTGGAGGGAAAATCATCCTGAGGTGACAGAAATAATTATGTATGTTTGTCTAGAACTGACAAAAAATGCACTTGATTGGCACCAAGTAAATAAGGCTGTGCTCCTCCAAGTTGGCATCAGGCAATTGCTCTAGGTCAGAAATCCAATAGCTATTGTCATGAATGTTAGCATCATCTGAGAACACCATCCCCTCACTGCTTCTCACTTCCTCCCACATTAATTCAACAGGGGTTTGTGACGCAGCCTCTGGCCATCCTGGGGTAGCATTCTAGAAATCACCAGTTAGTTCCATTTTGGTTCTCTCCCCAACTGCTTACATAGATTTGCAGACTGGCGTTGACCTGAAATCTATCCTAGTGGTGAAACCTCAGAGCTTAATCCACTAAGTCGGCCTGGCTTTGAGCCCCAGAGAAAATGGGATTTCTATAAAATGTTCACTTTAAAGAGAGATTTTTCTCCCTTCACAGCTCCTTTTCTGCGTCACACACCATTAACTCACAAAACGCTGGCTATCGGCAGAGGCAGAGAGTGGAGCTGGTTATGCAGAAAAGGGCAAGCTCCCGCATTTGCTATGTCTCTTAATGAGGTTCCATTCGATTCACATGTGCTGTGGCTCTGTGTCTCGATGTCTGTCCCAGCAAACATAGCCGTGTTCCCGCTGGTCTCCCCTGCGAATCATAAATTGACACCGTGACAGCATCACGGAGACTCCATTGTGACTTGACTCCTCTTTCTTACAAAAGCTTCAGGAAGGCTCTGCTGCCAGCCCAGGACAGACACAGAGGCTGATTGAGAAGTCTCCTGGGAGTGCACGGAATATGCCTAAAGCCCTCAAAGCATTGTAGAAACATCGCTGATCTGCCATCTCTGGGTCTCTTCTCATCACTCAGGTGCCCGTTTATTCTCCTCTAACTCTCTCCGTCTAGTCCTTCCCCACCATTGAGTGTCATCCTTAGTGCCCCAGCTGGCGAGTCTCTTGAGGACTGCATCACCCAAATCCTGCAAAAGGTCAGGGTAAGAAGGTAAGGATTGGAGCTGTTCTTCCTTCCTTCCCATTACGTTTTCCATATTTTCATGATAGCATGGTAACATTACACTGTCCTTCTAACCCGAGATCCACCTCCTAGGACCTAGCATTTCACATGTGCCCTCTTATTCGAATTGACCCACACAGCTTCAGAGAGAACTGCTTGCTAGGACAGCCATCTACTACCCCAATGTCTTCCAGGAACCATGTGCAAGCTTCCTTGATTACTTAGTGATGATCAATAGGCACGCTCCTAAACTCACATCTGAACACCAGCCACTCAGTGACAATTCCACCTTTTTGAGGATCAAACAACCAGTAGTGGACTTTCTCAAGTGACAGTTCTGAAACCTTGTGATTCAGAAAATCTTAACACACTTAAAACTATGGTGTCCACCAACTACTATCTCTGTAGCCAGCATAAAGACCATCCTTCCTCAAACCCCAATACTTCTTTGTTCGGAGACACTGTGTCTAACATTTTTCAAAGGAATGACTATACCCCTTGGCTTTCATAATTGCATATTGGTGCCTTCAATGAAAAACAAAATTTTTAAGAAACTGAAGGACAGAAAGAAATTTGCTTAGCTTGATAAAAGAAATTTCTAAGTCTAGAGCAAGCATCACATTTAATGGTAAGCAGTGAAAGCCTCTTTATTAGAAAACAACACCAAAGTTGCCTACCATTATCACGGCTGGCCTACAATGTAAAAGGCAACATTAGGGTTAACAAAGTAAGATGAAGGAAGAAAGAATGAATATTGGAATGGCCACTATTCACCAAAGAAATGACTCTGAAGGATAAGCCTACAGAACCAAAAAAGGAAAGCCCAGTAAAGTGGTAAGGACTTCAAACACAAATAATATCTCTATTTGTTAACCTCATTAACTGTTTGCAATCTGAGGGGGGCGGGGGACGAGCACTAATCTAAGTGCATTATAGGTTGTCCATAACTGAACACTCATGATCTTCCTAGGAAGTAAGT